>JAPIVC010000315.1:660000-943281 GCA_030586385.1 Camponotus fellah
AACTTCGAAATTTCGATTTTCCAAGATTTTAATACCGAAGCTTCGAATCTTCGAATCTTCGAAGTAATTCAGCAGTCCTAATATATATTGTATAGATTTAACATATATATTAACATGTATGTTATATACAAACGAAACATATTTAAAGATTATTTTTAATGTATAATATTTTAAATACATATCAAATCTTATGAGAAAGATAGAGAAATAGATGTTACAAAATTGCAAGATTTCATATTCTTTTCTTCGATCGTAGAAGAATTTAAAAAACGTTATGATGGATTATTTCCTTCGTTACATGCTCGATACTCTCGACACTCTTATGAGTCAATTAGAAGAGGAGGAATTTTTGCACCGAGAAATATATTATTGGAGCAATCGCAGGCATGAGATCAGAAATTCCTTGACGTTTCCTAATCGATTCGGAGATTCGCAAGTCGTATAGACGAAAATGCACTTTCTCTGATGAGCACACGGTCGGAGTATCCCGGGCTTGTTTGTTTGCTAACAACTCGTAAGCTCTTCTGGCGAACTCCTTTCACGCGCGCACGATCGTCCCAAATATTAAACCTATTCGATTCGTATGTTCAACGTTTTTAAATGGTCCGGATCAGCGGCAAGGACACTCACGATCACCTTCACCTTTACTTCCGTTATGTCACTCTTTTGTCCGAATAATATGGTTATGCTACACAATCTAATAAGTCTGTGCAACATGGACAAGCGGACAACCCACTTTGTAAAAAAATGTTTCGAAAGATCTATAGTAGGTGATTGACTATCCAATTTGCCACATACTCCCATTTCCTTTCAAATATTTTAAAATTATAATAATATTCAAATTTTTTATACATTTTAATTTTTATTATTTTATATATTTTAATTTTTATTAACGGAATATTCTATTGCCAATTTTTAATTTAAATGTTCTTTTAATAGCAAATTTTTAGCAAATTTAGAGACATTTTTTTTAATCGAAAATATCGATAATTTTCAATTTATCAATGATCAAAAAATAGGGTTTTTTAAACTTTATAAAATTAAAAGATTAACAAAACTACATTCTTTAGTCAATTTGAGATGGAATTTATTTTAAAAAAATTTAATTTGAGGCTTAATTGCAAAAATATATGATGGAAAAATTGCAAATTAGTATAAAAATGAATCTTTTTTGATATTTTTGCTAAGAAAAAGTCGACTTTATGTTCATTAGAGAATTGTTATTAAAAGAATATCTTTTGGAGAAGAACATTTCATTATATGTGTTTCTTAGCTCCTCAATAGTCTTATTTTACAATTTTTTATTTTGAGAATTATTTTATATATATAATATATTTGTTTGCAACATGAGATGTGAAGAAACTATCTAATGCTAATTAATGTTATTGTGATACATATATGACTTCTAATTTTGCAAACTTATACTTTCACGATGTTATTAATGTCGCGCTATGGTGATATATTCGTATATCTCATGATGATGGCAGTTGAATAGATACTTTTATACGTGCGATGACGTGTGCTCGCGATTTAATGAAATTTAAAGTGTGCAATTTAGTATGTTACACATTGGAGAAAGTTTATCTCTGTAGATGTGAAGAATACATAAACTTCCTGATGACATAATGGAAAACAGCAGCATCGACTGACAGTATTTTTACAAGTAATCTAAACGGTGAACTTGACTTAATAAGAAAAAGAAAATAAATTTGTCTTATTTTCGAAAATGATTATTCTTATTATACATTATACATTAGAAAGTGTATTAGAAAAAAAATAATGGAAAAGTGAAATTTGATTCAGATAAATTTATTAAATAAATATTTTATCATTTTATATTTTTAGAAAATATCATTAAAATTGACAGAAGTGTACGAGTCTTTCACAAAATTTCTCGACACACAATCTACGCGAGAGAGAAAAATAAGATAAAACCTCGAGCATATATTATTGTTCGAAAGAATCTTATCTCATCTCACTTATGCGACAGAAAAATAAGACAAATATGCAAGTTTAATATCTATTTTCCGAGATTACCAACGACACACACGACAAATGCAGTGCACGAATTGCACGAGAATTGAATAATCAAAATGCTTTCTCATCAGTTGTATAATTATAATGGAAATGTAATGTATCATTAGTCAATGTTGCAATGTTGTTTTGATCACGTATGTATATCTGTCGCCATGATTTTTCATCGTAAACAGATAATTAAAATCGAAGATTAATATCAACGAAAGATATATTCGAGAAGGAAGAGAGAGAGAGAGAAAGAGAGAGAGCAATTGAATACGAAAATGCAGTTTGCTGTCTTTCTCTTGTTAAACTTAATCATTAACTTAATCATTAAATAATTTAATAATAAATTAACTATTTAAAGGTCTAATAAATCGTATACACAGTGGAGGAATTTTTAAGAAAAAGTGTCTTTATTTAAAAAAAAAGATTACACTCTCAAACGAAATCAGTAATCCTATGATAATATTGTCTTATATATTCTAATGAAAAGCAGGACCGTATGTGGGTGATGGTATTCCCGAGTAAGTATTCCTCGCACCGAAATTGTTAGAATAGCTATCTATAGAGTTGGAGCCGACTTGATAGTTGTAATTGTTGGCGCTGTTTGCGTACTGTCCACCGCTTGATTGATAATTGTAACCGCCCTGGCTGCTACCTGCTGGCAAAAAACGTTGAGATAAAGGGGATTCAAAATCGAATAAAAATTACGTATCAGATATCTGCAAAAAAAAGAAAGATCCTATCGCTACCTCCAGTAAATCCACCTCCACCGCCGCCGATCTGATTCCCTTGGTAGCCGAAACCCTGACCGGCGTTATACCCTTGTGTGTTGTATTGATCCGGATAGGTCGCAGTACCCTCGTACCTCACGTCCGCGTGGAAACCGGTCCTCCAGTCGGCAGTGTAGGTGACTATTTGAGTCCTACCATCCGGTAACTGCACTCTGTACTCGCCGCGCACGGTCTCGCCATCGCTCGTCTCGCGTCTGCCAAAGTCGTTTCCGGTAGCGTCGTCCTTCACGGAATAGCCAAATTCGTAGCTCTTGGGCTGAAGCAAATGAGCAGAGATCAAAATATGAGTCTCCTTTTCCTCTCTCTCGCTCAGTGTTTGCTGATATCTAGATAAAATTATCTAGATAATCATCTAAATAAAGAAATGGATCATCTTTATCTTTAACTAGATGAAGAAATACAAAGTATCTTTACTTTTATCTTAGATGAAAAATATATGTCATCTTATCTAAAAATTGTCTAAGATGACGTTTTCATTATGCAAAAAAGTTTGCCAAAAATCTAAAGCAAGTTTCTAAAAATCTATCTAAAATATTTAAAATATTAATATTATTATAATTTTTTATATTATTATTATTAATATATTATAAATATATTATTATTATATTATTAATTTATTATAAATATATTATAAATGTAAATTAATAAATAAATATTTATCATATCATTTATATACCTTTTTGCTATTATTTAAAAGAGAAAGAATATGTGTTTATGATTTTAATATCCCATTTATAATCTGCGTCACATTTTTTACAAATATTTATAGTCTTCTAAAATAAATAAAAGTATCTAGATAATTATCTAAATTATCGCAATAATTATCTCATCTTTCTAGATTAAGTAAAAGCAAAATCATATTTATTACATCTAAGGTAAATTTACGGATTTTTATTTTTATCTTTATCTAGATAATTTTGAAATTATCTACAGCAAACACTGCTCTCGCTTGGGAAGACGATGAGAAACGGGAGAGGCCGAGGAGAGAGTGGAAAAAAAGTGTATATGGAACATTCCCACCTTGATAAAAGGGAGATAAACGTGAAAAGGTAACGAATGAACGTATTAATAATGCGACGCAACCTCTCGTCAGGCGAGAGACGGCTCTCTTTCCCTCGCCCCGGTAAAGTGGAGCGAACGATGCTTGAGAAGAGAGGCCGCGATTTAATCTGGTTCACGACGCACACCATCATCACCGCCCTACCACCACCTTCGCGGCAACTCGCTCGCTCGCTCGCTCGCTTGTTGGCCGACGGGCAGATTCGCGAGTGCGCATCTCGTCGAGTGCTCAGATTCCCCGGGACGATTAGCTAACCAGCAATAACGATTTACCATGAATTATGCCCGCGGTCGCGGTTCACCCTATTAATATTGTTACGTCATCCCCCCGTGTGGCGCGTTTGCGCCACGCTTCTTCTCGCTCCGTATGCCGGATTCGAATTTGTAGCACCGTCTCTCCGAACCTCGTTCGAGACATTCCCTGTGCGTCGCGTCGGATCCCCCTCGTTCACGTAATCGCGCGCGCGTTCAAACAATGCTCAGGTATAGGTAGGATACTAATCGAGAGCGGAGAACATATCCTTTGATCGTGGATTTTTAACCAAGTTGATTGGATTTGTGCAAGGCGTCTCTTGCGCAAAAGCGACGCTCTTTGCTCTTGTACGGAGAGATTATAGGGATTCTTTTTTTGTCTAGGTATGGATGTGTGAATCGTGAGGAGAAATCAATTTACGGAGTTAATTATTCCGCGAAATGTATTTCGCCGCCTTTATCTTCGCGACGCGTATCTTTTTGCAAATGTAATTCATTAGTTTTCGTTGTAATAGTTCAGTTACTTTAATAAATAGATAAACGGTACTTTAACGTTTTAAGTATTTCAACATAAGCGAGTTCTTAATTACACGCAAGCGCTATATAATCGTTATATTAATCTTTAATTATCGATTGATCTAATTTATACTTGTTTTTCACGTCGAAAGGTTCCCTTCCGGTGATGAAACCAGTAAAGATAAACATCACAGGTGTGAGAGGTGATGCAGCCTTGGTATCAATAACAGCTCGAAGTAAGTGGGTAGCGTTGATTTCTTACGTTGATATTAGCTCTATAGATCGTAATTATTAAAGATTATAAGATAAGAGAAAAACATTGAAGCACACATGTATACAAAATGCAAAATATCTTAAGAAACAATTATCGGCTTGTAAAAAAAGTCTAACTTCATAATATCACTCGACAAGTAGAGTTCAAGCTCGGGTTTGCATTCTATTTTAAGTAAAGTTTTACGTAATGAGGTCAGACAGTTTTTTATCCGAAAAGTTCAATGTTACTTCTAAGACACAATCGAATCTAGATCCGAGGTCTTCAACTTTGACCTCGGGAGTGCCTGGAGTTTTCGTAAGAGACGTCAAAATGATCAACGATATCGTATGTATGTATTATGAGCGGGAATCTAGATTTAGAAAGCAACATTGAATTATACTCGAACAAAAGAGCTATCTGTCTCTTCCGATGACATAACGTACTTTTTTACGTTATTGCCTCGCATCGAGTGACACCCGATTGACCACGTCGCCAATTGGCCAATTCAAAATAGGACTCTATGATTGGCCAATCGTTGCTGGTTACCCTAGGCACAGGTCGATATAATTGACTGCGGTCAATCGCAACATGGTCAAACGAGGCACTCCCCCTCGCGCAATCATCAAAATCATCGACAGTGGAATATCACGCGAGTCATCTTAAATTTCACGAAATTGAGAACTTGAAAGTCCTATGCGATCGTGTTTTCTAACAAGAGATTTTCTAGCAAGAATATACAAGTTCCCTCCGATGTTCGCGATGATCGATATTAATAAACTTTGCATCATTTTGCGAACAATTTATCAATGGAAAAACGCACCCCGTTTAATTACGCAACAAGCATCTGGCTTAATTATCGATCGTGCAATTTGAGGCCTGATTGCGCAAAACACGCCTGCACCAGCTATTGAAGTGTTTGGCAATCGTCGAACGAAGATCGAACATGGTAAACCGAGATTCAATCTCACGTTATATCGGATTATATGGCAAGAATTTTTAATCGGATATCGCAATACTTTGTACCTGTGAAAATTACTATCTTGACATTTTATTGATACATCGGCATTATCGGTGTCACATACGAAAGGATTGAGATTGAAGAAATGGTTTTGACAGAATCGCGATTCGAACGATTAGACAAATAATTTACATCATTAAGTAATAAGATTGTAAATGAACGTATGGCACTAATGATTAGTAAGAAAAGATCCATTCTTATGTCAAAGAAGGTCCGAGTAAGTGGAAGACTGCAAAATATAATGAAGTTAAAGCAAAGAATTACTATGAATGGGATACATTGTCTTCTCAATCATGCGTGCGACTACGTTGAAGGCTGCTTAGAGTCTCAGATATATATTACAAATACCTCATTATCTGCGTAATCTTGATTATCATGTCCATCATAATGGCCCCCGAATCCGTTCCCACCACCTTGTGCACCATGATGACTTCCACCTGCGTAATTTCCGGGAACGCCATACTGATTGCTGAGGGGTGGCTCGCAATGCACGATGCTGATGCTCGCCATCAGGGCGAGCAGTACCTTTTCAAATATATTTTTATTAGATTAATAAATAATCTTAATATAATCTTAATATATTTAAAAGTTTATTAAAAATATTTAACGTATTATAATGAAAAACAGATATTTAATAATTCTGTTTAAAAAATAAATATTCTTAGATTAATAAATAATTAATAAGTTAATTATTAATTAATACATTATTAATAAATTAATTAATAAATAATGAATCTTATTTTTAAATTAATAAATAATTAATTTTCTTATAATAAGAAAAAGTAGACATCTATTGATGTTACGTTTTCTTTACGTTTTGGTACAAATATAGTCGAAAAGTTGCACTGATCCGCGGTTAATAAGATTTCAAAAATTTCTCAGTGACTTGGGAAATATCTTTTCAAGATTAGCTAACATAAATGTGACAATTGAGAATGAGATTGAGAATAAGAAGTGTGAGAACAAAAAAAAACAATTTATCAAACAAGTACATGCTACGTATAATAACGTTATTCGTTAAATTTGTAGCAAAGTAATAAACGAGCTCGCGCGAGGCAGAAAGCAAACAATTAAAAATGCGCAATCGGCGGACGGGTAATTAAAACGGGATCCTAAAAAATTTCCGATGACTTTCCGTGGGATGCTTTTCATGCGTCAGATGAGAACGTCAGATGATCAGCTACGCGCGCGTTGCGTAGGCGGGAAATTAGAGTCACGCGCTTCTATCTTTTCTTCCCTCGCCATTTCTACGCTGTATCGTGAGAAGGTGCACGATATTACATCACCGGCACTTTAAAAACTGACGCAAGACTAAACATAACTGTAAAAGAACCAACGAACTCTTAGGCGCATAATCCCAAGTGACTTCTTCGGGAAAACGCAAATGAATTTTTTTTTTTCAGATAATTAAGCAGCTGCATTAATGTGCTAATGACTAGAAATGAGTGAGGATAAACTCTTGTATGGACGTGAATCGATGTTATGCAAAACTATGACATTAATTTGAGCCGATATTTATGAAAGAAATGTTATATTTCTTCTTATTATATTTATTATTATTATTATATTTATTATTATTATTATATTTATTATTATTCATTTATTATTATGTTACATTACTTGTCTTGTAATTATTGCTATTAAATCAAGCAAAGACCTGCACTAAGTATTAATCGTATTGTATATAAAATTTTATATGTTAAATATACATTTAAATTTTGATATTATATATACATTAGATGTATATACATTAGAATTTTGATTATTTAGATTTATTAGATGATATATACATTAGAATTTTGATATTATATATACATTAGATGATTTTATATATATTATATTTAATAGTATATTATAATAAATATATAATTATAATATATGTATATAAATTAATATATAATATATATTAATATGTAAATTATCTATTGTATATAATCAAAATTAATTAAATGTATGCTTAACGTGCAAAATTTTATATAAAACGATTAATACTTGGTGCAATTGTATAATATTAATGTTGTATATTATATATAAATATACGTGGGTGTGTGTGTGTGTGTGTGTGTGTGTATTAGTGTGTTACATATATACATTAATATTATATATATATATATATATATATATATATACACAGGGTGTTTCATAAGTGGTGGGCAAAATTTCAGGAATGGATTCCTCATGCTTAGAGAAGAAAAAATTGTTAATCTACATAGGTCCAGAAATGATTAGTTTTTGAGTTATTAACATTTTTGTAATACAAAATTTTGTCTCATTGTCTTAGAAGTCTTTTTACAGGCATTAACAATGTTTTTCGGCGTGTTCGGGACTTAATGAAACGACGAGCTGAGGTAGTTTCCTATATATATATATACACGAAAATGTTAATATAAAGTATATATATTTATGTTTACAAAATTTGTGAGCAAAAGAGAGACAATAAATCTTTAGAGTATATATAATTATTATACAAATCATTATTTTATGCAAGAAAATGTTATATTAATGAAAACAATCTGAACTAACTTCTTCCGTATCATTTAATTAATCACATTTCTCCACTTTAATGAATATAGAAACGTAATGATTGTATGCATTAGCATAATGATGATCTCAATGCGTATCTTGTACGAATATGTAGATTCAATTACGGTCTTGGTAATGACAATGTTAGTAAATATGTTAACATTTGTTAGTAAGAGATATTGCATGTTAAAGATGTAATCTACATAATCTTTCTCTTCTGTATTATTATCCCTTTTCTTCGTATTAACAGTCCGGTTTTGATTATTGTTCTAGTGTTTAAACATGCAACTAGACTAAAAAGCTTTTCCTCTTCCTTTCTCTGCTATAATTTTTTTTCTAAATAATTTAACGTGTGCCATTCAATGCAATGAACATACATGTTTAACATGTAAAATTTTATATAATAATTTATAAAATTTTATACAACAGTAATCCAAATTTTCTTAATTTTTAATATAATTACGGAATAAAAAAAAATATATATATATATAATAATAATAAAAATATATGTAATAAATTAAGAATTGTAAATTGCAACGGATATTTTTACTTTCTTCAAATTTTATCTTATTTTAATCATATAAAAGACAGCTGAATATTTTATAAATTAATAAAATATAAATATTTAATATTTGTAAATAAATAAAGTATTAATATTAAATATATATATTCTATATTTGAAAAAATATTATTTTAATTTTTTCCAGCACAAGGATTAAGAGTGATATCAATATTAATCTTCAAAGGAAAAGAGAGAATTGAATTGAATAGAATGATATAGAATGTGCACACGTAACATTAAATGCAAACACTAAACTTATTATATATCTCCGAAAATAAATGTACATCTGAAATTTGAATTTATATAATTAGTTAATACGTATTAATCGATATATATTTTTTACATTACATTCTTGCATCAATAAACTTTAAAAAAAGTCTAGATCTTATTTCATAAATTTAAAAAACTTGCAATACCAAGTACCAAGTTCAAGAATGTGAAAGATATGTATGTTAGTATTTTACGTTAAATAATGGCTAAATAAATAAAATAAGAAATACAAAATAAAAAATATTTCGGGCATCTGTATTGTTACAGATCTACAGTTCATATCTTGGTCCACATTCTAGCAAAATTCTCATGCACAAGTGAGATAATAAAACATTTACCTTGTCCCAGTTTTCTCACGGTACATATTGTGTTTTCCATCTCTCCCGGTTTCAGATTAAGATCTTAAAATTTTGATCCGTCACTAATGAATATGTTAGTTGTTGAGTTAGAAATTTGTCACTTGAATACATGTTGTTGTTATGTGCTAGAGTTACAGGTTTTGTGAAACGAAAATTCCGATACAGATATCCGGCGTCAATTCGATTAACAGCTTAAGCGTGTTTCCAATATCAGAAGCTCATAGCGAGTCGTTTGATTAGACACATTTATTTCGCCCTGGAAGCACACCCGCGATTTTATCGGCGGCCGAAAGAGAAAAAAAGGGAGAAAGGGGAAAAGGTACAACCGATAAATACGTGTAACAGCCGATGGGTCTATCATAAAGAAACACGTATCCGACACTGTCGTTCGCTACCCTCATCACACGATGCATTACCTGTCGCACTATCAAATCCATATCTCGGGAACAGGGTGATCGCGAGAGTGGGTGAAGGCGGCGGTGGTGCGAGACGACGCGTCGGACAGGTACCGTGTAGATAGAGAGTAGAGAGGAAGAGGAGCACCGAAGACTGAATGCTGAAATGTGGTGACGTTTCGATGGGCATATCGCTGCTTATATATGGAGAGAGCTCTGTCTCTCCTTCTTGCTCTCCGTTTCCACGCCGTCGGAGAGGATCCGTTTCCTGTCGCCGCCGCCACCACCTCCATCGTCGTCGTCGTCGTCGTCGTCGCCATCGGGGGAACGTGCCGAGGGATTCGCTCGAGCGGCGTAGGTAGTATAAGAGACGGCGGCCGTGTGTACTCCAGTTCACATAGGGAAGCCGCGCGTGTGGAAAGCCCCCGCGGCTTCATTTCCCATTGTTCTCAAGCGGCGTGCGCGATTTCGGGGAGAACGCCGAACCGCGAGAAGAGGACGAGACGCGTTCGAGGATAGACGAGACGGAGCGGAGTCGAGACGAGCGAGCCGCGGAGAAAGCTGATTACTTCATCGCGTGGGACAGCCCGCGGCGCGCCGCTGCTCGCCTTCTTCACGAGCGAGCGAACTAATTAGGCAATTGAGACTTAATTAAGCCGCAGGACAGGGGACGCGATCGATGGTCCACATGAACGGGACGAATGATCCTCCCGCGCTCGCTTCCTTAGTTATCGAAAGAGGATCGCGATGGGAAAAGAGTAGTTAGCACTGATCAGATAAAGCAGTGCACTAATTATCATTAAAATTTAAATTTTCAATATTTTTAGAAGATTAAATATTAAATAGAAACAAAAAAATATCTAATTAAATAATATATACATATATAAATTACAAGTATACTGAGAAAAATTGTTTGATTGTATTAACAAGACGTATATGATTGAAGGCATTTTGGTTAAATCAAACAAGAATTTCTACTTATCATGATAAGACTCGATTTTTTATAACTAGAATGTTTAATAGATTTTACTATAAGGATTTGATTAGTATTTTCTGGTTGGATCTATAAAATTTCTTGTTAACATTAATTTCTTTGCTTGCCATTAGACGGCGAGCCAATTTTAACTTAATTCGTATTCAATATTTGCCATGAAATGTATATAAAGAACTAGTATTAACATTAAATTCAAAGTATTATAAGTAATATTTTTCAAAGTATTCAAAGTAATATTTTTTTCCTCTTACGAGCAGTAGTGAGAGAAAGAGAATGTTAACTCTCTGATTGTGTGTGTATTTGAGCTGCATCTTCTTCTTGCATTACTGTTTTATTAGTTTAATTTTTAACAAAATGAATTTAAAATAATTTATTCAATAATCTAGATTGAATTTATCCAATAATTTTGTTGGAATTCAGAATATTAAACAGACTTTTGAAATTAGATGGAAAAAATTTTAAACGACTTGATGCTGCTGAGTTTAGTATTATTAACGAGAAAATGTGGTAAATTTAACAGGAAGAAATTAATCAGAATCATATGGTAATTCCTACAAGAATTCTGGTTCATCCATTTTCCAACAGACATACTGATTGAATCTACCAGAATTCTAATTAATGCAAGATTTTTTTCTCGGTGCACTGTTTATCAGGTTTAATTTTAACAAACTGAATTTAAAATAATTTATTCAATAATCTGGATTGAATTTATGCAATAATAGTGTTGGAATTCAGAATATTAAATAGACTTTTGAAATTAGATGGAAAAAATTTTAGACGACTTGGTGCTGCTGAGTTTAGTATTATTAACGAGAAAATTTGATAAATTTAACAGGAAGAAATTAATAAGAATCATCTGGTAATTTTTACAAGAATTTTGGTTCGTCTATTTTCCAACAGACATACTGATTGAATCTATCAGAATTCTAATTAATGTAACCAGATTTTTTCTCAGTATAATTAAATAACAATTATATATTAATTATTAATTACATAATTAATTATTGAATTAAATCTTAAATATATTAATGGAGTTGCAGACAGAATCTTGACCGTTTAATTTTTGGAGCGTGCGTTTTTTATGCAAATTGTATAAAAAGTTACATAATTAGATGGCTAAGGATTTTTTTATTAAACTGTCGGTGATATCGTAATGCGACTTTCGTAGAAGTCTCGAAAAAAAATGTCTTTCAATCGAAAAAGAATGTCTTTCAATCGGAAGTACAGTGGGACGGTACGAGCAGCGAGCGAAATGACATCGCTCCTGTTTCAACGCTTGCGCAAAATCTCGGGGCCTTAATTATGCAGGAGATGCCCGCACGTTCGCTCCTGCCGTAAATCCTGCCTTTCGATCTCCTTTGTAACGCGTCGTCAAAGCGTGCGCGATAGCAAGGAAGGGCCCACGCTCATCTGGAGCATCGCTAACGACGACTCGCGCTCTCACCTCATTTTTTTTTCTTTTCGCGAATACACGCACGCCGATCCCTGAAAGGTGTCCTTGAAAGATCTCCACGCTCTACGCAAGACACTGGCGTGTCATCATCCTCCCTGTAATATTAATACGACGTGCACCGACGTGCAACGACCGTAACGATATGCTAATGCCGCAATACGTACGTAGCTCGTCAAGTAGTTAGACCGCGTAAGATCCGAACGGCTTAACGGGTTAACCCCTTTCGCTTATGGCAGGATCCAATTATGGGCATACTTCATCTTCATGTTGTTCAACGTTACAGAAATGTACGAGAGAGATTTGCCGAGCGAGATACTCGATACTCGGTATTCGGTGAACGGGCCGATATATGTATTTATAATATATCGAAAATGCACATCCTTCCTCTATGAAAGTTTAATTCGCGCGTTTATTTTTTAATTTAAAATCAAATTATGAATAAAATTAATTAAATTAATTAAAATATATTATATTATAAATTATTATATTATAAATAAATTATTATTATTATAAATAAATTATAATTAAATTATATCTAAATAAAATTGAGATTTTGCTAAAATCAAATTCACTTTCAAAATTAATTAGACAATAGAATAAAGGAAGTGATTTGTAAAAGGATTGTATCGCTTATATGAGACGAATATCAATTTTCCTCGAAATTATTAACAAGTTTGTTTTTCATTTGGATTGTATTATTGGTCGAGAAACATATCGAGATTTAATGGGAGATGACAAAAGCAATGGGACCACCCAATCGGATTGTGTACGTTGTTCTTTACACGCGATACAATCCCGCGGAGGTTTATTTGTTTTTAATGACGTTCGTCTCCATGAACAGCTCGTATTCGCGAATTATCCCGCAATCTGTTGGCGGGTTGACGGCGCATTACATGCGTTTAATACATCAGTCGATTTTATAATTCCATTTATAGCAGAGGCGTTGTGTACGTTACGCGACCCTCGAGTGAATTTAAAGCATTTAATTCTCCATCAGTCGAAATGCTTATATTAGTATTTGTTCTCTTTCAGAGAATTTCAGTGAAATTAGTTGCGTAAATACGTGCATAAATTACTATGATTTCTATCAATGGACTCTATTATATATTATTTTGAAGATGTACATATAAATAATTAAAGAATACAATATATGTACACTGAGAAAAATCATTTGATTGTATTAACAAGACGTATATGACTGAAAGCATTTTGATTAAATCAAACCAGAATTTCTAATTATTATGATAAGACTCGATTTTTTTATAAGTAGAACGTTTAATAGATTTTACTATAAGGATTTGGTATTTACTGGTTGGATCTATAAAATTTCTTGCTTGCCCCTGAACGGCGATTCCTCTTACGAGCAGTAGTGAGAGAAAGAGGATGTTAGCTCTCTGATTGCTCTGTGTTTGAGCTCCATCTTCTTCTTGTATCACTGTTTCATCAGTTTAATTTTTAACAAACTGAATTTAAAATAATTTATTCAATAATCTGGATTGAATTTATCCAATAATTTTGTTGGAATTCAGAATATTAAATAGATTTTTGAAATTAGATGGAAAAATTTTAGACGACTTGGTGCTGGTAAGTTTAGTATTATTAACCAGAAAATTTGGAAAATTTAACAGAAAAAAATTCATCAATCAGATTCATCTGGTAATTTCTACAAGAATTCTGGTTCGTCCATTTTCCAACAGACATACTGGTTGAATCTACTAGAATTCTAATTAATGCAATCAGATTTATTTCTCAGTGTGTAGATATAATTAAATTATTAATTTACATTATATCTTTATTATATACAGAGTGTCCCAAAAATCCCGGACCGGTCGAATATTTCATAAACTATGCACTTTAGAAAGAAATGTTTTCTTGTATGGTTTGAAAGGAGCCATAAGGTGGTGTCATTGGTTTGACTTCGAAGAGTCACCTGAAAGTCACGTGAAAGTCACCTCAAATTTTTTAAATGGAACACCCTATATTTTACATATTCTTGTAACTTGCCTCAAGAGCTTTCAAAAACACTATAATAAAGTATTTTTTCATTAGGTACTTTCTGAATTATGAGGCTTGAAGTAATTTTTCAATCTTACATAAATCATAAAATATCTAGTAAAATATTTCTTTTTCTATTATCTTACCTTAGTACTTTTATGTACAAAATAATGAGAGGAATCGATTGGTGTAAAAAAAAACGCATAATTGTTTCGGAAAAAAATGTGTAATTGTTAATTGCAAATTACATTTTTTTTTTTAACACGACATGAACACGACAATCATCTCCGAGGGATGGCCATTGTAGCGGGGCACCCGTGTTAAAGTACTTGACTCGTCTTTTTTAAGCGATGCGCTTTACGCGTTGCTTGCTTTCTACCTGGAGAGCCACCGTTCAGGAATGCCGCGCGGCGATACAATCTGATTTAAATTTGACGCTATTTGCTCTTCTTACCTATGATTACCTAACGGAATAATTCGTTTTGCAACACGCGCCGCGCACGGTCACGCAATCTCTCCCTCATCAGCGTCCACCATCGGGGATCCACCTCCCGGCGTATAATCTGAGATGATGATTGCCGATTTATGCGCTTTTACGAGAGGAAAAAAAAGCGCGGATAAGTAACTCCGTTTTTGATCGGATTTGAGAGAGTGATATCCTCCGAAATTCCTCCGCGAGATGTGATTTTATTCCTAGGATAGATCTCCCCTCAGGCGAGCTTGTAATAATTTTTCTTTCGCTCGGCTTTAATGACACAGCTAATTCCTCAATAACGCAGCAGAAACGTATTCTGTTAATATGATGCACCCAACAAGATTATTTCTCTCGAGATTTTCCCACGCCAACATTTCCTTTCGATCTCGTTTGACGCGCCGATTAGCGTCAGAATTCCGAGCATTCCATGTCGAAAATTTTCCTCTATTTTTTAATCTTAATTTTATATCAGACATTTGTTTGTAATATTTTCAACAGAACATCCTCTTTTGAAACTATTTAATCTAATCATTTTATCGAAAGTTCCCTTAAATGAAACAGTTCATTTACTGGCTATTTGAAGTACACTGAGAAAAAAATCTGATTACATTAATTAGAAATCTGGTAGATTTAGCCAGTACCATCTGTTGGAAAATGGACGAACCAGAATTCTTGTAGGAATTACCAGATGAATCTGATTAATTTCTTTCTGTTAAATTTATCAAATTTTCTGGTTAATAATACTAAACTCGCCAGCACCAAAATTTTTCGTCTAAAATTTTTTCCATCTAATTTCAAAAGTCTGTATATTCTTTAATATTCTAAATTCCAACAAGATTATTGGATAAATTCAATCCAGATTATTGAATAAATTATTTTAAATTCAGTTTGTTAGAAATTAAACTGACAAAGTGATACAAGAAGAGGATGCAGCTCAAACACACACAATCAGAGAGCTAGCGTCCTCTTTCTGGCACTATTGCTCGTAAGAAGAAAAAAATATATTTTGAATTTGACGTTCATACTAGTTGTTTATATACATTTCATGGCAAATATTGAATACGAGTTAAGTTAAGAATAGGCGTCTAACGAGCAAGCAAAGAAATTAATGTTAACAAGAAATTTTAGAATCAACCTGAAAATACTAACCAAATTCTAGTTATAAAAGTTTTAATTATACAAAATTGAATCTTATCATGATAACTAGAAATTCTGGTTTGATTTAATCAAAATGCCTTCAATCATATACGTCTTGTTGATACAATCAAACGATTTTTCTCAATGTATAAGAACAAGAATTCACGCTATATAAATTAAATCTATCAAGATCTTTGAAAATTGATAAAAGTAATTAAATTTAACAAAATTAAAGTTGAAAGTAAGAATAAAATTAATACTACGACTTACACTCAACAGACAATTACACAGAGAATAAGACATATCTGTTTAATGCACGAAAAATTTTATATTTACTTAGGTGTGACGCGCTTGTGTCATACATAGACGACTTGCCGCGATCAAAACGCGTGAAGGTGAGAGATTTTTTTATATGGCTCGTTAACGTTGTAAACGGATAAATTATCAAATCATCATACCACATATTTTTAATCAGGTAGAATTACAGCTGTAATTCGTGATTGCATGCACAATCGGTATTATGGAAAATCACGTCGCGGTTTGTTGAACGATACGCAACGATGCCTTCAAAGATATATAAAGTGTTGCCAAATTTTATCGCAAATAGAAAATGCAGTCGGCGAGAATACGAAGCAAATTGGGTAATGTGGGAAGGGAAAAATGTGCTCTTCCCTGCTGTGTTGTAAGCGTGTAATAAATTTTTTTCTTATAGAAAATGTTGCGAAAAATATTTAAAGTAATAAACATTTGCATAGATAACATACAATTTTTTAATATTTTATCGATAAATGAAACAAACTACATCAAGATGACAAATCAAATTTCTATTTTTGTACTTCGTTCGTCGAAGTTTTAGTCTACTTTCTATTTATAACATTGTCTATGTCGATAATTCAGTTCTCCAAGTCTTGTAATATCGTTGTAAATTCATGTATCTATTGCAGGCATAATATCTACTAATAATAACACTTGGAGATTTTCTTATAAAGATAATGCAAAGAACAAAATTGAAGATTAGCACCATAAATCGTATAAAAAGATAACATAAAGAGGAAAATAGACTTTCCTAAATTTTTACAATTACATAATAATTACGTAATTATTAATGACATGTCTCTATTTTTATGGAAATATTTTTACATATACTTTTATAACACATGAAAAGGAATAAGGAATAAAAATTAGAAGATGTGAAATAAATAACAATGAGAGAAGAATATATGAAAATAGAAAATGTATTGTACAAAAAATTTACATATACAATTACTATATTTAAATATTTTATTTTCGTAATTTGCAACAATGTTGTTAAATCGATAACTGTTTAAATAACGATGTCAATTAGGCATTATGTATAAAATATATAAATTGAGTAAGTTGTTCTTTGTAACAAAACTAATTTCAATCTTTTCTTAGGTCTTCCACAGCCAATAATTGCTAATTAATCGAATAAAACTCCGAGTTTTAGTATGATAGTAATTGGCGATCTCGAATCAATTCGTTGTTGTAAGATGTAAACAAATGATGTTTATCTCAATGATTCATTCATAAATTCAGATTTTGTTGCGGTGAAAAATAAAAATCTTATTCGGCGAAACACATATATTAAAATTCATAAATTATCTTAATATCGCTAGTCAAATAATCAAACAATTATTGGAAATAATGTAATCGACTAAAACTAGCCAAAATTTTATTTATCTATTACGATGTTTCGAACATATGGTTGTGGTCCTTTTCAAGTATACATTGGAATATGAAATTGATAATTAGATTTTCAACGATTTGAAGTATCACACACATTAAATGTGAACAATTTGAGTACATATAGATCAAATAATAGATATAAGTCATAGTTTTGTAAAACTTCACAAGTCACAGTTGCAAGATCGTTACATCTTACTAAATTTGAAAACGAGAGATAAAACGATGTGTCAGTGTGAGATTTTGTCAAAGAACTGAATATGTTAAATAAAAAATAACGAATTACATGACCTTTATTATTTTGTCGTAAATGTTATTTAAACTACTCGTGTCCTTCTATAGGTTGATTAAATTATTAAATTTCTTAATATAAAATCTTTCAATTTCTCTCTTTCGTACATATTTTTCATTGTGTAATATATTAGGTTTTGATCAGTCAAATTCATGTCCAGATTCCAATCTATGTTTACTTATGACCGAATGATTCATTTCATGCAATTTTATATTACTAAAATTCTCTTTCACTCGAGTAGATGTCTTTTTATTTGCCCAATACACACATTACAATTTTTGCAGTTCAATTTATATACAACATTTGTTTGATCATTATTAAAATTGTAAAATATTACCGCGTTTTATTAAAGTATTTAGTTTCTTTGTTATTTTATAGACAACATTAAAGCTACTACTTCGCAATAGAACGACAAAAGTCGTGACTCACATATGGCAATAAAATAAAAGATGTCCTGTCGAAACGTGTAAGATTTGTGTCAACAGTATTGTTGTGGTCGATTATTTAAAAAATCTTGCAACGATCTTGCAATTGTGATTTGTGAAGTTTTACAAAACTATGACTTATATTTATTATTTGATCTGTATGTATTCAAATTGTTCACATTTAATGTGTGTGTTACTGTCTATTCAAACCGTTGAAAATCTAATTATCAATTTCATATTCCAGTGTATACTTGAAAAGGATCACAATCATATGGTCGAAACGTCGTAATAAATAAATAAAATTTTGACTAGTTTTGGTCGATCGTTATTTCCAATGATCCTTTGACATATTAAAGTTACTTTAATTCAATAATTAAATCTTTCTCTTGTTATTTTATGTAAAAGAGAAATAAAACATTTATAGTATGTGCTTGTGTTACGTAATCTAAATACACACACACATATATATATATATATATATATATATATATATGTATATAAAATACAAATTATATATAAAAAAATTATATATAAAATATATGTAAAAAAAATATAAAAAGATACAAACTTCTAATAAACTACAAGTCTAATATATATAAAAAAATACAAAAAGATTTTAAACATTGACATCTGATCATCAATATATTCAGATGTCAAAAATCCTCTTATTTTTTTCAATTATCGAGAAATTCGAATAAAAGAAACTTTTGGATATAATATTACATGCTATAACAAAAATTAAAACATATTCTCGGAATATAAAAACATAAACATTATTTGTTTTTACGATGGATTGACTCGAGATCATCGATCGCTAGAAGGGGGACTGATTGTTAGCATGTAACGATACTTGTAATGTTATTTAGTTAGTCGCTAATCCTTGACCGAAGAGGGTCGACATACAACAAAGTGAACGATACAATGAGTGTGCTTTGATTTTAAAGCGCGTAGATCGAGCTTAACAAGCTCGTGTTAATTCTATATTATTACAAAATTTATTTTAATAAAACATACATTTAAGAAATTAAATTGCTTTTACAATAATTAAAATAAAACTCTTTTGTTTAAATACAATTAAAATAAGTAAACCAGATAAATAAAAGTGCAACAATAACAAATATAAAAATAATATAATATTACTAATAAAATTATAATAGTAATAAAATTTCAATTTATTTAATATCATAATCACTAGTTAGACTTTTTTTTAATCGATAAATATTGTAACAAATTGGTATCGCTCTGCAAGTTTAAATTATATTTTTTTGTCTCTTAATATGATTCATTTCTGAAATCAATCTTTTTTCAAATTGTAAGTTAAATTAATTAAATAAAGAAAATAATTCGGATTTCTTAATAGTTGCACTATTGCATGAATGATTTTTAATTAGATATTATTATGTGCTGTGTTCATGTCGTAATGAATTATCTTAATTTTCTTATCATACAGATATATATGATACATTTATGATAGATTATGATATTTATAGATTATGACATTTATGATAAATGTAAGCATTTTCAACGTAAAAAACAAGAAAAAAAGAGAGAGAGAAAGAAATTTAAGGACGTAACAAATAATTAATTACTCGATTATGATCCCAGAAATTGACCGCTTATCGTTCGGACGTTCATAATATTCATAATTTATATTATCTTCTCAGATTATTATCTTTTTGTACTGAAAAAGATCAACACATTCATGATTATGATATTAAATGAGCTGAAATTATTAGTAATATTATATTATTTGCGCCTGTTACACACTGTTGCGCAGAATTGGGAAGTAACGTCCGTTACCATTACTTTTTTTCGGTAATGATCATTATTATTTTCTGCCTGTAACGGTAATATTTTTACAGTCATGATAACGAATTTAACCGTTACTTTTATCATTTAATTATCTCTATTTAAATCAGCATGAGCAGTTGTTATATTAAATATACATAGTTACATAATAAATGCTTATCGATAATTTGATTTTACATGATTAATAATAAAAATCAATGATTAGCTTAGTTATAACAGTGTGAGTGCATTTAACAACACGATTGCTCACTAATTGTTAATAGCTAAGTAGCAATGTGATTGGTTCAAAAATAAAAACTAATCATAAAAACTAATCAATTTTATTGCTCTTTAGTCGTTATAAATAAAAATATATATGATATTAATAACGCAATCGTAATTCTGTAATTCCCGATATCTTTGAAATCGAAAAATTTTAATATTAAAAAGTAACCAAAAAATAACAGAATGTTACTTTCTTAGAAACAGTAACGAGTTATAATACTTTTCAAAATTGATAACGAGAAATGGTAATAAATTTTTACAGAAAGATAACAGTAACGGTTATTGACACATTACTTTTTTTAAGTAACGTTCCCAACTCTGCTGTTGCACTTTGATTCTTTTTTTTGCACGGTTTATTTATTTAAATTGCTTTTAATATGTATATTAAATCTAAATATTTATTATTTATATACGATTTCAACAATATTATAATAAAAAATTATGTAAATATTATTTTTTTGCGCTTCCAAAACTATGTTACTTTACTTTCATTATACATTCAACAATATTTCGTAGATAACAATTTCAATTTTCACTTTACACAAAATATAAAATGTACAAAATATAACGTTTTATAAAATATATAACAAATATAAAATAAAAAAATCATTTTAGATCATTTAAAATAAAAATAAATTAGAACAACAAATGATTGAAAGCGCAAATTTCCAATAATAAATACATATAGAATAAAATGTGATAAAATTTACGTTACAAAAGAAGTTTTTTTCTCGTTACGAAGGAAGAATTGTAAATTAATCCTTCTCTGTCGATTCAGTAGTCTTCATTTTTTTTATAAATTTAAATAATGCAAGACATCTAAAATATTTCTCTTTTCTTTAGATATCTAATATGATTCTTTAGACGCTTTACATGCCTACTATTTAAATCATGCTATCATTTATGATCACGTTAATTCTCCACTTGAGTAGCCGTCAACTCATCATATTGTACAGATGGTACCATAGGCGGCTTGAAGCCGTATTCCATCTTCGACTGCCTGAAGCTTCCGGGATATTGCGTTTCCGGCTGCCTGGACCTCCTCAGGGCGAGGGTAGTTGCCGACGCTGGCGATGACTTTGTTTTGTTCTGCGAGATCTTACGCGGGGGCGCGAGGCCTACGTACACGTTGTCCTTGTTTCTCTCCACCAGATTATACACAATCTGCTGTCGGAAGGGTATCACCGTGTATGTCGGCGACGCGACCGTCTGCGGCCGCAGCACTACGTGGCTGTTGTATTTCCTCGGCAGTATCATCAATTTAACATCGGTAAAGGGCACGTAGCTCTTGCCTACATCGATATTGTAATCGTACGTCACCGGCCTGCCGTAAGGAGGGACGCCGAGGGATGCGTTCGTCCCGATCTGCGGCTCGAAGGCGGCGGAATCGCCGCCGCGAGGATTCCCGGAAGCTGGCTTCTGTCGATACTTGGCTTGAACATCGTTGAGTTTGCTTGGATCAATCGAGCCGCCGCTGTCGAGCGGTCTCTCCGCGTCCGGAGGATACGGTCGAGGAGAGGGTGGTAACCGTGCGAGTGTCGTTGGCTTCTCCGTCGGTAGTCGCAGCGATGGATGATAAGAGGAAACAGGCTGTACCAGCAGCCGCTGAACCATGTACGGCATCCTCTTCTCGACTAGCCGCTCCACATGGACGGGATAGACGTGCGGCACACGTATCTGTTTCTCGACCACCGGCGCGTGCACGTGGTACAGCTGGGGCATCGGCACCTGCACCCGTTTTTCGACCACCCGCTCCACCGCGTATGGCACTTTCCTCTCGACTACCTTCTCGACTTCGATCGGGTGCGGCACGTGAACCGTCTTCTCGATCGGATAGGGTCGCGAGATCGGCACCACGAAACCGTTGGTGGATGAACCGTCGGGAATGATCTTGAGGAGGAGCTGCGATACTTCCGGTCGTCTCACATCCGACGTTCGGAATTGGTGATCGATTATCGGCTGATTCGGCTGCTGTTGCTCGGATCGATACGTCTCGCTTGCTGATTCCTGCCTAGTAGTACCTGCATAAGTGAGGACCTTTGTAGCCTGCGATGACGCGCTGCCATCATCCTTGAAGCTATGTCGCACGTTGGATGACTGATCGTACGATGTGTCATCGAACTGATTCGGTACCAGTAAAATCGGCCGCACGTCGTTATACTTGTACGGTTGCAATTCGACAGAAGTTTCGATAGGTGATTGCTCGCGGACGCTTGTCGGGTATTCGGCGATCAAAGTCGAGACCGTTGGTTTACCAAGGTTATCCTCGAGAGCATTGTATTGGTTAGATCGGGTAGACTTCTGCTCAGACGCCTTAATGACGCTCTGCTCGGTACCTGAAACGGAAATACTCGGGTATATCAACGTGCTGTCTGCCGCATTCCTCTCTCACGGGTGAAACCTGCAATTTGCGATGCGTGCTCCGATCCGTAAAATGCGCGCGTATTATTACGCGCATTATACGGGCGAGCATTAATTTCGACGTTGCGTGTTAACTAAGCTAGAACTTGCGTAATACAAATGTCGGCTCTTATCCGCGAATTTAACGAAAGTTAATATTTCTTCGAAATGTATTAGCAAGGTTTCTCAATTTTATGGACCAAATAATTGAATACAATGACTAAGAGAATTAAATTAATAAATAAAAATTAATTAAGAAAATAGAAAGTACGCGTGTTATTTCAATTTTTACAATATTTATCACAATTTTAAACGCTGCGATTAAAATATGATTTTTTTCTAATATCGACTACTTCCCAGACAGCACAAAAAGGCCAAAAGATGTCTTAAAGACGTCTAGAGGATTTTAAAACTTCTTTAAGCCGTTTAGATGTCTTTTGGACATGTATGTTGCTAGGTTGTATATCTTACACTGAGAAAAAAATCTGATTACATTAATTAGAATTCTGGTAGATTCAACCAGTATGTCTGTTGGAAAATGGACGAACCAGAATTATTGTAGGAATTACCAGATGAATCTGATTAAAAAAAATGTAATTTGCAATTAACAATTACATTTTTTTTCGAAATAATTATGTGTTTTCTTTACATCAATTGATTCCTCTCATTATTTTGTACATAAAGGTATTAAGATAAGATAATCAAAAAATGAATATTTTACAAGATATTTTACAGTTTATATAAAATTAAGAAATGATTTCAAACCTCATAATTCGGAAAGTACTTAATGAAAACTAACTTAATTATGTTTTGGAAAGCTCTCGAGATGAGCTACAAGAATATACAAAAGCATATGAGGTATCCTATGTTAGAAGTGACCTTCAGGTGACTCTTTAAGATCAAACTAATGACACCATCTTATGAGCCCCTTCAAGTCATACAACTTTTGTCTGAAACATTTCTTTCTAAAGTGCATAGTTTATGAAATATTCGACTGGTCCGGAACTTTTAAGACACCCTGTATACATTTCATGGCAAATATTGAATATGAGTTAAGTTAAGAGTAGCCATCTAACGGCAAGCAAAGAAATTAATGTAACAAGAAATTTTATACATCCAACCAGAAAATACTAACGAAATCCTTATAGTAAGATCTATTAAACGTTCTAGTTATAAAAAATCGAGTCTTATCATGATAACTAGAAATTCTAGTTTGATTTAACTAAAATGCCTTCAATCGTATACGTCTTGTTAATACAATCAAACGATTTTTCTCAGTGTAAATATAAATTATTTATTAATTTAAATAGAATTAATTTAAAAAAAACATAAAGCATCAATCGACGAAGGAAGAAATATCGATCGATGTAACATTACCTCGATAGATATCGTAATTCGACCGTGACTCTGATTGCTCATCCTGACCATATGGCTGGTTCGATCTCCCGATATTGTTTGTATCGATGACACCGAGGTTGGAGGTCTGCTGGATGTACACCGGAGGATAATGGATCTCATGCACCGGCGCAGTATGATAAATCTCGACGGACTTTTGAATTTCGACAGAATTGTCGGATACTTTTTGCGTGACGGCCTCAGCCGACTTTTCTTCCTCTCTCTTATCTTGAGAATTCTCATCCTTATAATCGACCCGCGATCGATTTTCGACGTCGCTCTCGACAAACTTTTTATCCACCGACAAACGCTGTAGATCGTCCTGGAGATAATCCTGAAGGTAGTCCTTGGTGTCTGTTGCGGCAGATTGCTCGCTGTCGTCCATCGAACCAATCTCGTCGGCGTTCATCAGAGCGATCCCGACCTGCAGCGGGTTCAGCACGATTGAGGAAGTCTGTATGATATTTGAAATCGTCGGTCTAGAACCTTTCGCGTAGTTTTTTGGCGTAATTTCGGAGTCCTCGATTGACCTAAACGCTCCGGCATCACTATCATCCAGATAATCAACCACCATCTCTGGAGTCTCTTTATCAACCAGATCAGGTACTACGATGGGACCTGAAAATTTCATTGACTGCAACGAAGGATTAATTTCCACGGATGTCGATGATGATACTCGCACGATGCTCTTCTCGACGGATTCCGCAGACCTCTCCGTTACTTTATCTGCAGTATTGTTGTACGCTCGGGACGACCTTACTTGTAGGGTCTGAAGATTTTCGGGCACGACATCGTTTTCATCTGTAATCGAAGCTACATCGGTTTCCACTGGTGCCGAAGACACTTTTGTCGTGGTTTCGACATTGAAAATTTCGTCGGAATTGTATACTTTCGGTTCATCAGAGTCCTTGAAAGATGGCGGATCATATGTCGAATCACTTCCTTTCTTCACCGCGAACACGTAAGGCTCTGACGTGACGGACATGTAAGCTCGACCGTCCCCGTCCTCAGGCGGTGACACAGTGCTGCCGAAGGGCTTCCGAATACTCGCGTATCCGTCATCCTTTCGACTTTTGTCATCGACAGGCCGAACGGTATTCCTGTTGTTCGGATGACCCTGCCGCACCCTCTGTCCAAAACTGCCGGCATTCTGAACAAGAAGGACCTCTTCTGGCGCGATGTATCCAAATTCGCGATTTCGCTCTTTAAACGAATAATCATCGATCGTTTCGGCGAGCGGCGTCGCATAGATCGCTTCCGGTGTGGAAGAATCACTCGCAAAGATGCCATTCGAGCCTCTCTCATCAGCGCGAATTACCGATTCGAGGGAATCGGCGTCAGGATGATCGTCGGTGCTCGCCTGCTCGGAACTCCTCGCTTCTATACCCGTCACATAAAATCGCGTTATTTGCTTCTCCGTGTCAACAACCTGAAAAATGAGTCGGTTAAAGGGGCCGTCCAGAAAATTTGTGGTTACTCGGGATAATTTCACCGCGAAAGCTACGTTGAGAAATTGCAGAACTGTATTCCTCGCAGAATCCTATGGAAGCATTAATCATATTATTTTGCAACTATTTCGCGGAATGCATGTAATCAATTTTATGAAAGGATTGGATAAAACAGGATATTTGAATCAGATATTTCATTTATATAATTTTTAATTTATATATTTTAGTATCATCAATAATTTTTTGTTTCTAGATTTGTTGATTTACACATTAATGTTAAATCGAATAAATTTATCGAGCACATATCCCTTTCTCAAAGGACGATTGTTTTAAAAATAAATTTTACACATTTTGTGTTTAAAATATACTTGTATACATTTGCAGAAACTGTAGCGAAACGAGGAATAAAATTAATCAAAAGGCTGCAGATTAGAAATCGATAATAAAACGTGCACATTGAGTTAGAAATTAGCAAGAACTGTGTTAAATACGTTATATATATATATATATATATAAATCGTTATTTCCCTTTCACTCTTCGGGGCTTTTTAAATGCGGATGGTAATGGGATTCGCGAAGGAAAAACGATATCATCGAGATCATCCGGTGTTGCAATCATGATTGTCCCGTCTTCTGCTCATTTTCAAAATTATTCTTATGAGAATATTAATGTAATTATAACGTAAATAATGCACCAAAAAATCGAATTATTATTTCATAAGTAATTTTAATTGTATTTAATTATATTCGACTTTAAAATATCTCGTTAAGGATGTTTTGTACCCATTTTCAAAATATTGAGAATTTAATGAAAATTGTACAGAATGTCCTTATATATGTTTACAATCTTCAGTACAATTTTTAAATCGATTCACTAAAGCGTTCACAAGTTATAAGAATTTTAATTTGCACCGAATATGTGTTCTTATGACAAACGTATAACCATGTCGATTCAAATGACAAAAACACATGGAAATAATATTCAGAATTTGTTTAAAATTTGCAAAAGTTTAGATACAGAGAAAATGTTTGGTCAAATAATATTATACAAGTATTAACTGGTTAAAAATATATTAAATATAATTTAATGGAGTTAGCCATGTATCTATATCACAAAGGCGAAATTCTCTGCCAAAAGTTAATCATTTCGATTAACAAAATTCGAAATATTTCAGTAAAAACGCAAAAAGTAAATATTAAAAAATACATCTCTGCATTGTAACTAAGATCAAATTGTAATATTCCACACAATTTCTCATACTTAAAATACACCAAAAGTGGATATTTGTCAATATTAATTTTCAGCTACTTTTTGCTGAAATAGTACATACAAAACATTCTTAAGTAATCTTTCTCATCCCGTCACGTTGAACTTACGGTTATTTTTTCTGTTAATATATCTTCGCATCGATGCTCGTCGACTCGATGAGACGAAACGAGACTCGCGATCGTATCCTGGCGCTGCGGATTTCCAAATGGAGCAAATCGCGATGACCCAGAAGATATTTTGTGGAGGAAGAAAGGCGCGAAGAGTATAGCGGCAAAAATCAATGACGAACGAGTATCGACTATTGAGAGACAACAATGTCGGCACACTTTTTCGCGAGCGAAAAAAAAAACTCACCGGCGAAATCTCCATGCGTTCCACTTTGGTAACTAAATTTACATCACCTTATACATAGACGCGCGCAGATGTTAACAATGATTGATAAGACCAGAAAGATTATTAAGAAGCTAATTATAACGAGCTTCCTCGAAACTGTGGCGTTTAGTAAAGAATCGCGAATGGAAACCTCATAATTGAGAGAAATAATTAGCCGGTAAGTTTCCTTGAAGAAAGAGAATTCAAAAACGAAAGTCGCAGATATAACTAACATTTAATCTCCCGAAGAATTTGCTGGATATGTCCATCGACATCGGGAGAGGGAAGCAGCCAGTTCTCGAAAAGAATGCTCGGGATGGGCACACCCCGTGTTGCAAAAAGAAGAACGGCATCCCGTCACGAAGGCTGAAAATAACGCACCTTAGACGTTATAGACGTTGCGCGAGATGAGAGAAAGGTGCAGTTACGGTATTCGAGCCACCGAGCTCCCTTTCTCCCGTATCGAGCGAAAAGAGAGGAGAAACGGGAAAGATGCGTCGCATTCTTGCACCACGCGCGCGCGCGCGCAAAAGAAAAACCAGTGAGAGTCGCGTATAAATCCCGATGGTCCAGCGAGAACGAACGGAGCATGCTGATATGTCCTCAATCTCATCTCACCGACCGGTGAGGTCCTTTACTTTCCTTTTACTTGCCGAAATTGTCATGTTTTTCTCTTTCTCTTTCTCTCTCGCGGAATTTATGTGCTTTTAATTGGAGAATTCGACGCGTGGCAAAGACATAAGACGCAAATTCATAAGATTCATAAGATTTTTTCTCTCAAATGGATCTTATATAAATTGTGAATTTACTTTGTCGTTTTATATCGAAAATTCTTTAGTGATAATTACATTTCTAAAAATTTTTAATTCATTTAATTTTTAACAGCTTTGTCGAATAAATGTTAAGTAAGATCTATTTGGAATTAACTAGGGAAAATAAGATTTTGTTGTTTTTTTTTTACATTTGTAAAAAGTTCAATTTGGAATTTATAAATCCTAATCAAAATATATAATTTTTTATAAATAGCTTTTATGCAACATTATTTTTATAATGGAAAATTATATTATTACATTATATATACATGAATATGTACAAAATTGTAATATCGTACTTTTAAAGACTCGTGTTTCCTTCCGGAATATATTTTAATGTGTCTTTCATATGTGACCTGATTTGCATGATGTTTTGAACGCACTGGGAATTTTTTTTGCACGCGTTACGGATCTGTAATAGCGCATGGATGCGTAAATATTACGGATAAATCAAGAGATAACCGACTGCGTATTTACCGTTCGGCTCGTTCGACACGGATATAGAGAGAGAAGTGGTGCATCGAAATAAATAATAACGAAGCAGTGCTACTTTGTAGCGGCAAATGTGCCAATAAAGAAACGATCGTAAATTTGTCGGAGGCAATACATAGGTTTCTACAGTTGAAGCGAGCGTGGCCTTACCTTTCCAGTGTGGTACATGATTGATATATATGAAACACGTCGAAAACAACTTTCTCCGTGCATTGTTTCGCCGTCACGACGGAATAAATATTCGGACCCGCACCACATTAAGCAAAAATCCTTTGTTTCGAATAATATTGCAAGGAATGCATCCCACAATACAATAATAATGCACAGTGTCTCAATTTATTTGTTCATCGCCTTTTTATCGAGAGATGAGAAACATCGACAAAATAAGTTGAAATTACAGGATTTTCGCGATTCTATAAATATATTTGAAATTCTTTTCGAAAGAAGCCGAGAAGATTGATGGATCGAAACCGAAATTTTCCTCAGCCTCCGGATAATGAGATCAAATCGTGATCGTCAATCGATTCGTCTCTCCTGAGTTGCGTGACATTGTGTAACACGTTTGCGCGACGATGCATCCCATCGAAACGAACAGCAATCATCGCCGGGGGAACGAATTTACGTCCGCGTGTGGCCACTTTCACTGGCGAGTTTCCTTTTTAACGCGAGGAAAATGTGTGCGCTCTCCGTCGTATTGGTCACCATGCGTTTTACCTTGCCCGTGACAGCGTTCCGCTGGCGGAATTAATTCAACCCCGGGGTATTTGTCTAGCTTGCGTCAATTTCACCCGTATATACTAATGCTCGCCGATTAATCGGCTCGCCGGAACGCGACTCGCGCTTACACGTCACGCGGAATCGTGCATTTTCACCGTTTATTCCTAAATGGTATGAAGCGTTTGACTTCGCGTGACAGTACAAAGGAAACTGAACAACTTGCACATTACTATTAAGAGAGCATTTACCTTTAAGCAAAGCAAAGAAGATCGTATTTATACGGTTATCTCCAAAAACTAATATTTGGATAAAAAAAATGTTAAGAAATAAATCTATATCTTTTGCTGCAATTTTTATTATAGTTTATTACAGTATTATAGTTTATTATTTATTATTATTGTAGATTTTAATTTGCAATTTATAAGAAAATTAGTAATTTTAGCTATAGCTTTAAATTATACAATATGCAAAAAAAAACTCTAATTTTATATAAGAATTTTATAATGTTTGAAGCTCATACATTTTTTTCATTTGTTTTTATTTGTGATAGAATTTTTTATTGATTTTTATCTTTAAAGTTATATACAAGGCGTTCTTTGCGAAATTCATAAACTTTTAAAATGTATTATAGAGTTCATTTTAAGCAAAAAATTACTAAGTGTCAAAAATAGAAAATAGCTGGTAATTTTAGTAGAGTACAAGAAAAAGATAAAAATTTTTCTCTTCTTTTATTTATTTATTTATTTATTTATTTATTATATTAAAAAATATTTAATTTCTCAATTATACACTTTGAATGAGGCAGAATCGAATCGTGTCAGAAATTTACATTTCTGACAAGAATTAATTTCTTTATATCTTGATGAGCTGAACCGAAAAAATAATTAATTAAAATAAGAAAGATTGATCTATATTATATTTGAATTTTTTTTTTGCTTATAATGACCTCTAAATAATTTTAGAGTTTTATCCTATATACATACAATTATGTTATTTTTTTATTTTTAAATTTATATTATATACTTTTCTATATAATATTCCGTGTTTTTATATAAATATAAAGTTAATAAAAAATTATAATGTTATAAAATATCTAAATAAATAAGTCTAGCTTCCTGCGAATAAATTCTTGGTAGGAAATGCGAATGAAAGTTCGAACATAAAAATGTGAAAATTCTCAGTGTATGCAAATGAAAAATGTACGCAAAGGTATTCGACTTTCTTGAGACTACAGTTTTCTCTGCGATGGTTAAATTTCAACAAAATATAAATATATCAATTACATCGGCATAACTTCCTTTAATTTTAAGAGAAAGTAAAGTATATACTTCTTTTATAACATACTTATATTATATTATATTATTTACAGTCTATTATATTTATATCGAGACATTTAAAGTTTTGAATTATTATTTTCCTCCGTAATATTATTTTACATTATTATAATATAATAAACTGATTAAGTGATTTGCACACAAATGTGAATAACGTGAAAAAGATTACACGCTCTCTGCTTTTTTCCGACATATTCGCATCTCCCAAGTTACGCGCTTCAGAATTGGCGTTTTTAAGCAAGGTGGGAATCGCGTGGTCAATGAACGGTCTCGTTTGGCACGATATACCGGCCGTAGAATTACACGATCGCGTTGTTTGCAAGTGAAAATATTCTCTTTCTCTCTCTGTTCCCCTAGAAGCACCAGGGACTGGAGTTCATCCGGTCTATGTGCTACCAGCTCCCAGCTGTAATTCATCTCAGCCCGTCGTGCCTATACGTAAAGTAGCACTTGAATGATGCACCGCAAGTAGATCGAGGTTAAAGATTTCTATGCCCCAAGGTTAAGGATGTTTGTAAGCATCTCGATTCTCTCAAGCTCTAGGGCCTGTCAAGGCCTCCGGGACTACAGCTGTTGCTTAAAAAAAGAAATCTTTTTCGACCACTTTCATTCGCGTATCCATCAAGTGACTCTCTCCGTTCGATATCGGAATTGCCTAACTAGATCCTAATTGCAGATTGTATTTTTGTTGACTATATGGCTCCTATCTTTAGAATTGTTCTCTTGACTTTATATTGAAATTTAAAAAAATCGAATATCGATTTGAAGAAGGGATTTACATCAATTTATTTTTTTTTTTACATTTTTAAAAGATTCATATAAGAATAACAAATGGATCATTTGCTTTGTACTTTAAATGAATTTGTAATCAAGGATAAAAAATTGTAATCATTTATACATTTTTTGTTTTATATTGCATTATTATAGATTAGTAAAATGTTAAATTTAATTTATGTTAATGAATTGTATATATAGAGTGTAAAAATAATTTTGCATTAATGAGATTCATGCAGTGCTCTACACTATTCTTTTAAATGTGCATTATATTTCCTGAATTTACCTTCTCGTCACTTAAATTTTCGACGTTAGATTCCGAGAATACTGTTATTATTGCCGCCCATATGATAACAGCAACCTGTAAAAGAAACGAGCATAATATACTTCGTGTACGTTACTAATTATTTGTATATGTTGATATCCTTTAAAATTAACAAAAGAAGTTTTATTAATTATTTTAAACGTTGGATTCAATTAAATATATTTTTATTATGCTTTATTAATTTTATATAAAATTTTATTTTTCCGTATCTCTTCTCCTAAGAATAGAATGCGTCACACATTTCATTCACTCATTAAAATTAGTATTGTTTATTATACATATGTCTATTTCAGATGCAAATATATACGTCGTCAAGTGTCAGTCAAATGCGGAAGAAAGGCACGCATATAAAACCGATGAAACTCACAGCGTAAAGTCGCATATCTTCTGCCTTAATGCATTAATGAGCGAGAGTCTTCTTTCACGTTGCTTTCCCGCTGTCGATTTCCGGGGTGTCCTCTCTTAGCTCCCTTATCTGTATATCCTGCAAGACGTCCGTACCCGAAGCGCGCACTACGCAACGAGACAGTGTACTACTTGATCCCAACGCGATACAGTTGACTTAAGCCGAAGCTCCAGTTATCCCCACGCGAGACGGACGATCCGACAAGTCGGCCGCTTAGCGAACCACCTACAAGTCAAATCCCTCCAGCATCCTCGTGTCGCTTACCTGGCAGTCTCCTGGAGGAAGCTAAGAGTGGGGCGATGAGAACCATCGAAGAGGAAACCAGGTATGGAGGGTAAATGAAAAGGAAGATGTACTTTACGAGCTTGTTTCCGCGATTAAACGGTGGCGGAAATTAATTCCCTGATCGTCTAAAAACCAGGAATTCCTTCTCGAATGAAGTGGACCTTTACTGGATTTTTTCGAGATCTTATAGAAATTTGATGTTCTGCATACTTGCGTGAGAGTAATCTTGACATTATTTCGAAAGATAAATTTCATGATTTGCATTTTTACAGGAAAATTATCACACGCCAGATATAATCGGTTTTCATTGTCTTATGATCAACAGTAGCGGAACGCGAGGTCGTGAAAGTGACATTGGCCGCACGTAGAGGGAACTTTAATGACTCTCTTTCTCAATTTTCTTCTCCTTTATTCTCAAATATCATATTTGCCGTGCCGTTATATTTACGACGCTTGATTTCACTGGAGCAATTCAATTGATTTTCGAATAATTTTAACAGAAAGATAAAAATCACCCATTTAGAAAGATTTATGAATGAAGAAGAATATATAAAATACATACTTGTAAAAGAAAAAAATTGTTTTCAAATAGAAAATTATAAATATTACCTTGAAAAATATTCTTTCGCTTTTTGCGAAATTTGTTACTTAAATTAAAAAAAAAAAAAATTTAACTACAAGATAATAATTATAGAAGAGCTCCACATTTTAAGATTATATTTATAAATATGATATTGCAGTAATGAAAAAATACGTAAAGAAATATGCTTTCTTCTACAGTATATAACAACGTTGTATACGTTAAGAAAGATATTGACAAGCGAATAATTTAAAAACGAAATTATAAATTTGTTATATTGTTTATAATATGCAATACTTTTATACTTTTTCATACATAAATAGTTAAAAATTTAAATTAGAGTGTGAGAGCCATTCGAAATTCTGAAAAAGAAAGTTTAAATTCTCATTAACAATTACGGCATTCGCCAAACTCTTGGAATGTCTTTAAATCACCAGACGATCAATTCGCAATAAATTTAAGACAGAAATGTTATCTATAATTTTATGTATCGCGTAATAGAAAAAAAATATGAAATACAAAATTCACACATATGTTCATATACACAGGATGTCTTATGATTTGACATTAAAGGCGTATTATTAAAGCTATTTAGAGCTGAAATTATTTAATAAATATAAACATAAATTTGTAAATGCTTCCCAACAGAACAACAATATTGAAAGTTGATGTGAATATTTGGAAAAGAAAAGAAAATAGTTATTTTAACTTGTTTATTTACAAGTATATAATAAATTTTCGTCAAAATTATATATTTTCTACAGATTCAATACAAAGTCTTGTAATGTATTGTCCTAAAAATGGTCTAACAATTCGCCCCATCATGCCAGGAGAATTTCTTATTTGCGTTACTGCATCTATAATTCTGTTCACAAGTTCATCCCTATTGCAAGATTATTCTACATAAACTGTTAATTTCATATTCATAAACAATACCAAATTAGTAAAAAATGTTTCAAATATTCACATCAATTTTTAATAATTGCAGTCCTATTAGCAAGCATTTACCGACATATGTTTATTAAACAATTTCAACTCTAAATGACTTCAATAACACCTTTAATGAATGGATTTTGAGTCATAAGACATCCTGTTTATATTAGAATAGGACAGAATATACAAATTAAAGTAAATTAAAATTTCTGTCTTGTATTTTGTCATCGCATGATAAATTTTGTAAAATGGGCTTTAAAAATTATCGGTGCACATATTATCCCCTTGATACATCTTTTGATACACATTATCAATATTATAAACAATATGGTGTTCGCTGCATCTAGCTTTTGTGTTTCGGCAAAGTCATAACCGCCAATTCTACTCTCATTCCTTCATTTACCTCTCTGGTTTTTCCCTATCCCATATCTAGTAAGTTATATGCCACGAAATTGGAACATGTGAATACTAATGTACCAGTATCGTTCGATACATGTCTAGTATTTCCCAACTTTAACCGGAACCTAACCGGAACTGCATATATTTTCCGCCTATTTTCACGTGAAACTGTTATGACAAATGAGTTATAATACTGGAAAAAAGAATAATCGTATTCTTTACCGAAGAATACTGATGCAGCACATGAAAGACAAAACGATTAATCGACTCTATAATATTTTCTACGAAAGAAACGCAGTTTTAATAAATATAAAATAAATAAATTATCTTAATTTTGCAGAGTACAAGCGAAATTTTATCTATAATATTGTGATAAAATATGTAAATTTTTTTACATCAATATATTTCAAAAGAGATATGTTGATATTAGCAAGTATTGCAGGTTGTTTTCTAATTCCATTTATTTTATGTAATACTAACATATAGCGCATGCTTTATAATATTCTGATATTTTAAAGTTGCATTTTCTTTTTTTCCAATATTTATAAATGAAAAAAGATTCAAAAAGTGAAGTTTCATACAGTGATGCTAGATTCCAGCCTTTTGGTAGCATGCGGTAGCATAGGGGGGGAAGGAGGAAGGAAGGAGACATGATAAAACATGGTTCTATCTTGCTCTTTCCTCCCAGAGGAAAGTTCCTAATTTCCTATTATAAAAAATATATAAAATAGGACTGTGTATGTTACAAAAAGCATGCAAGAAAAATTCATGAAAATTAATTCTTTAATGTTTGATTAGATTTTAAAACATGATACATTGATGTAGTAATGTTCTATAACATATTTAATTTACTAATAATAGTAGTATTATGTATAATATTAATAAATATTATTTTTAATAAGTATTATATATAGGAATATCTAATTCTTTCTCGTGTGACTTACCCTTGGTTCACAATCTTGCTTTAACTGACGGAGTCGTAGAAAAAATTAACCAATCATATTTAATTATTCTTCTCACATTCAACTGTGATTGGTTAATTTCTTACGACTCCGTCACTTAAAGCAAGATTGTGGACCAAGGGTTATGGTGCGGTCCCATAACCATAATGATACGGAACGTATGCGCAATGCGGAATTGGCGGAACGAAGTTCGTCCAATCACAGACATTCCGTCAATTGTGTTCCGCTGAAATATATTTTCTTATGTCCCAGGATGGGACATAATTAATTATGGAGCGGAAAACGCGGAAGCGCAATTGGTGTTAGCCAATCACAAGATTCTTTCCCATAGATTTTTTTGTTGTCTATATCGGAACAGCGTACATTATTGGCTCGCGCAAATTATGCTTTCGTATTTTCCGCTGCATGGGACATAGGAAATACAAATTTATGCGGATCGGATTCACACATATATGTATCGGTCAAAAAATTCATGAATTTCATATATAACCTTCGAAACTGACAACAACTTAATATGGATTCTGAAAAATTGTTTATTATTATTTGCGGATTGTTAAATAAATTAAACAAAACAAAGTTGGTGTATATTTAAAAAGAATAAATTACGCCGTAAGATTATAAAATTATATTCGTTGTATATAATTGTAAAAAGAAAGGAAAATATTAAATAACGACGAAAATATTGGATGTGACCTATATTTAGTTTAGAAAGAAGATTCCAACAAGGAGCAAATGAAAATCTTGTAAAGGAAATGCTGATCGAAGATACAGAAAAATATATGGATTATTTTAGAATGGCATCTCAATTATTTGACGCATTATTAGCATTAGTTGGACCATTCCTTGTTAAAGAATATGTTGTTCGCGAACCAATTTCGCCTGACACTCGGCTCCAGATTACACTGCGTTATTTAGCATCAGGAGATAGTATGAAATCCCTATCATATACTTTTTATCATATGCTTTTTTTTTCGAAGTTCCGCACAAAATGTGCATAAAATAGAAACTTGCGGATAGAAATCGGCGGAACGGACGTAAAACAGGTTAAACCAATCACGAGCGTTCCGCCAATTCCGCATTGCGCATACGTTCCGTGTCATGGGACCGCACCATTACATTTTTGTTATTCATCGTAAGATGCTGGAATCTAACTCATTCAGAATCCTGCGCAATGGTTTGATAATGATTTTCTGCGCAAACGCTCGACGCTTGATGCTGCCATGTAGAGACACCTTATCGGCCGCCTGTCAAAATAAATGGCTCAACGGACAATGGCGCCAATATTCAAACATAATATATCAGCTCTATTGTTTAAAGCTATATCTGTAGGAATTTAATCAACATTTTCTATTGATTTTTTGACAGAATAATTGCTCCTCGCTTTTTCTATCGTAATATTCAATTGCTTCATTTGTGCTATTAATATTTTATAATATATTAGTCAAAAACCCATTTTCTTGAAAAAACGTATTTCTTACAGTCTATCGCATATATAGCCAACATAAAATGATTGCTCCTTAAGGGAATCCCTCAAGCATACTTTTTTATCGACAAAAACACCGTAATTTTTGGAAGTGTGCCATTTTTTATTGCCTGTATGGAATTAAAAATCTTTCTCCAGAATTGTATACACGCAAACGGACATGTGAAAACTCTATACAGTATGAGATTTTATATTAAGAAAGAAAATAAGTATAAAATTAAATTTTTCTTTATCGACTTCTTAAATCAACATGGCGTCAGAGCTGTGAACTTGTACATATATTAGCTTCTTATAAAAGTTTTATAGCTTTGATGCATTAAACAGTAGCTTTCACGATTGTACTGCACCGTAGAACGTAGTTGCTCGATGCGAGAGTCTCATCCAAAGAATTATATGCGACGGAACTAACATCAAATGCGACGCATGAGATGCAGTATCATGAGCCTCGACCGTCGATGAGCGCCGAGAACTCCGCCCGTGAAATCAAGTTTTTGAGGAAAGAAGATCTGACAAAGCGAGAGGCCGAACTGTTAATAAGAAAGCTCGAAGTGTTGAGGATGACACAATAGCCAGCAAGAAACGTGTCGGCTCGAATCAGTGTGCGGAAATGGCAGGATCTTAAAGATCTAATGAATTTGACGGGAGTGAATTAGGTTACAACCGGTGGGAGAAGGTGAAAAAATTGCTTCTCATCTACAATCTAGATGATCATAAGGTGTTAATGTGTAGTAAATTATCTGAAAAGGTCTAAAATCATATTATTCGAGGATCGATTGCGTCGAGCTAAGTTGTAATGACTTCCTTTAGGAACCTTAACGAATGTACAGGCAACGGTTGGATCCAATGAGACTATGACGCAATGAACTCGAGGCAAGAGTGTAGAACGCAGACGAAACCTTTACAAACTATCTGCATGATAAAGTGACTCTTGCGAATAAAGTGCCAGTTGCTAAGACAGAAATGATCAGCTATATTATCGAAGGCATGCCGAGCCAAAAACTATGTGTACAAGCCTAAGTGCAATGCTATCAGTCAGTAGACGAATTACTGACGGCATTTGCAAACATCATGTCGCCAAAAGAAGCGGTCAGTCACGGTTAGAAAAGGCAAGCAGAGCAAAGAGCAAAAGTCCAAAGAAACAAGTTTCCAAAGGTGCTACAATTATAACGAGAGTGATCATATTGCAGCGAAGTGCACAAAGCCGAAAAGGGAGCGGGGGTTCTGTTTCAAGTGCAGCAAGCTCAGGCAGCTTGATTCTTCAGCAGAAGGCATTTATTGGTTGATCCAGGAACAACGAGAAGACGATAATTTTTGACGAGCGGTGGAACAAATAAGTGACAAGAACGCTTTTAGCGTAAACTTTTAGCATAAACTTTGACGCGCTAATTGATTTCGGTAGCCCTATTTGCTTCGTTAAAGAACGGTATATCCCGCGGAAATATGTCGTTGACTCGGAACTCGAATGGTTTCACGGGATAAACGGCAATGGATTAAGAGTAATAGATTGTGTACAAGTAATGCTTATTTCTGAATGTGAAAGATACGACGTTGTGTTACGAGTCATTCCGAACGACACGATGTGAAACTCAATACTCTTAGGGAAACTTAATACTCTTCGCGATTTTATGAAAATAGCGAAGTTATCGATAAGTAGTGATAAAAGAGGTTACCGATAAAGAGATCGCCAACATTATGAACATTGAAATAGACAAGGACGCCGGTACAATTGCGCAAGATATGCGAATCAACAATTTTTCGTTTGAGGTGAAGCGGCGAGCGCGTGATTTATTAGAAACAAATTGTTAACGCGCAGAGGCCGTTAAAACCTATGATAGAAAATGTCATGACGCTTACCCTTACGATTAATGAATCGTTCTATTACAAACCGCGTAGGCTTTTCCACCACGGGAAGCTAAATTACGGGTAATTTTGGACAACATATCTGAAAATAAAAAATTTTCGGGCTATGTAATCTAAAGTAAACATTTACCGAAATTTTTATAGCTGAACCATTGTATGATTCCAAAAAGAACGAGATTTTAAATTTGAAGAAGCGCATAGACAAGCCTTCGAAGCGCTTAAAAATCGGTTAATGAGCGCTCCTCTTTTAAGTATATAATCCACGAAATAAAGTCAAATTGCTGCACTGTGATGCAAGTGCGATAGGCTTCGGTGTAATTATATCGCAAAGGAAATCGGATTGGAAATTGCACCCGACCTTCTATTTTTCGAAGCAAAACTGATGTCAAGTCAAAGTATATGACACAGTTACGAACTAGAGACTTTAGCGATAATCTATGCATCTCCGCCGATTCCGGACGTACTTACTCGTGATCAAATTTAAAATAATTATGGAAAATATCAAGCTCTGATGTTAAATAAAAAAGAAACCAATCCATGTATAACATGATAGGTGCTCGAGATATAAAATTACGATTATGTTTTAGAGCATAGAATAGGGTCCTGAATGTTGCACGTGGACACGTTAAGCCGTCAAATCCTCATAATTGAAGATAATTCATTCGATAAAAACTTCGCGTTGTGTCAAAAGGTGACGATCAGGAAAATCCGAGAAGAGAGTTAGAGTGTTCGGAAAAATAAATTTTTTAAAATGAGAAACAGTTTCGTTTATAGGAAACATCGAGAATAAATCTTATTTTACGTTCCTTTCGCGTTAGAAACTAACGTCATACGTAAATATCATGATGACATGAGCCATGTCCACAGACTTCTATAATATACTAGACTGCTAACATCTGTATAAAATGACTCGAAAAAGTGATGCAAGGTGCAAATGGTAGTGGGGATGGCAGCCACATTTCGTGTGGGCAAATTATACTGAGTGTTCAGTTCGTATTGTCGATGTTGTTAGATAATTCAAATGTCAACAGACGAGATAGCCTCAAAATAGGTTGTGCGTCGTGTAAATCTGTATATGTGATAATTTAGCAATCATGCCTATGACATGTTGTGTACGCGGATGTCAAAATAGAGCTAGTAAAAAAGACAATATTTAATATTTTAGGTAAGTATATAATTTTTTATATAAATATAAATTTATTTAAAAAATATTTAAGACCATTTTGTTACTTTTTATTATAGATAAAATCAAAACATAATGTATTTTTTAATGAATTTTTTTATAAAATGGTTTTAGTTTTCCGTTCAAAGATGAACGAAGATTGATAGCATGGATAAATGCAATAAATAGACCACACCCACAAAAAATAGTAGAATTTGTAGTAAACATTTTACTAAAAATGATTATTTAGATCGGCGCAGGAGGATATGTCAAGCGTTTAAAATATAATGCTGTACCATCTGTATTTATGTCATCATATGAGCTGCAGCAAAAAGAATTGAAGGAAAAAGAGACACAAGATATAAATAAAGAAAATGTGGATTTAAATATGAATATTGATCAAAATGTAGACGACAATATACAGATCAATATAAGCAACACAGACTGTTCATATACAGAATATTCAGAAGAAAGTGTGGACATCTCCAGGACCTTCATACTTAGTATTTCTAGCTGAGGAATTTATTGATAATAATAATATAGATTCTGATGATAGTTTGGATGATAATACAGGAAGCCTACATAAAGAATTAATGTTGCGTCACAAAGTACGCATATTGAAGCAACAAGTTCGTAGAAAAAATAAAAAAATTGATTCCTTGAAACAATTATTAACGGATTTAAAAGCACAGGCTAAAATACATACATACATACACACATATATATATATATATATATATATGTATATATATATATATATATATATATATATATATGTAAACTTTAAATTTATGCGTGTTTATTGGTGTATAATGTAAACTTACTTTCAATTTATGCATGTTTATTGGTGTATAATTTAGGGAAAGATCGAAGACGATGTTTTGCATTTAGTCTCTAATGAATTTGATGGTGTGCCTTTTGAAATCTTTAAGAATCAATTATTGAACTGCAAAAAAACATCTTCTAAAGCTTATAGATATACAGATGCTATTAAACAATTTGCATTAACCTTGTATTTTTATTCTCCAAAAGCTTATCACTATTGTCGGTTTGTTATCAATATATATATATTACTTATATTAAAACTTATTAATGCATATATTATTAATTATGTATATTATTTATCTATATTTTTCAAATATATATATATATATATATATATTTATTAATATATATTTCTATATACAATATTTACAATATTTACACATGTACTTTTATTTTAGAAACATAGGATTGTGTCTGCCTAATCCGTCATCATTGAGAAATTGGACAATGTCTGTTAATGCAGAACCCGGCTTTCAACGAGATGTGTTTTCTGCATTAAAACAGTTTAATTTGACAGTTTGATGAAGACCGTGACTACAATTTAGTGTTTGACTCTATGGCTATTCGTAAACAAGTAATGTGGGACAAACAATGTCAAAAATATATTGGTTATTGCAATTATGGCAACGAGCTGCATTTAGAAGGAAGTGACACTGTTGCAACTGAGGCTTTAGTTTTCATGCTTGTTGGGATAAATGGAAAGTGGAAATGGCCGATTGGATATTTTTTTATCGATAAAATTAAAGCAGTAATACAAGCTGAACTAATAAAAACAGCTCTTATTCTAACAGGCGATGCAGGTGTAAGAGTATGTATTACTTGTGTTGGTGCTGTTACAAACATTCGAACGTTAAAAATACTTAGTTGCAATATATACGCAAATTCATTTACAGATATTAAAAATTATTTTATTCATCCAATTCAAGGTTATAATGTATATGTAATATTAGACCCATGCCATATGTTAAAGCTTGCAAGAAATACTTTAGGTGACAAAAAATTACTAAAAAGTGACACAGGTCTTATTCAATGGAATTTTATAGAAAAATTATACAACTTGCAAGAAAAAACTAACTTTAAAATTTAAGAACAAACTTAATTCATCTTGTATTAAATGGCAACAAAATAAAATGAAGGTAAAATATGCTGCCTTTAAGTGCATCAGTTGCAAATGCTATAATGTTTTTACAAGAAGAAGGAATTGAGGAATTTAAAAATTGCGAAGCTACAGTTGAATTTATAAATATTATCGATCAACTATTTGATTTTTTAAATTCACGAAATCCTTTCAGAAAAGGATATAAAGCCCATATTTGCAAATAATCTACCAAAAATAAATAGTTCTATTGAAAACAAAATTAATTATTTATTTAATTTAAAAGATGCAAACGATAACAATATGTACAAAAGTGGACGAAAAACATTTATTTATGTTTTTGCACTTGCTGTAAAATCAATACTGCAGATCAGTGAAAAATTGTTTAAAGATATATTAATTATTATAAATAATTTATTAATAATAATTATTATTGAATAATTCATATAAATATATATTAACTTATAAATTCTCTCAAGACCACATAGAAATACTGTTTTCACGTATTAGAGGTAGGCATGGGTTTAATAATAATCCGAATGTAACACAATTTCGCGCAGCGATGAAACAAATTTTAATTAAAAATGCAATATCAACCTGGAGTGCAGCAAATTGTATTGCTCTTGACACGGATTTTATTGGGTCACTTTTTGAATATAAATGGACACATAGAGGTAACAAATTATAATAGTGATTATAATTATAATAGTGACAAATTAATAGTGATACTTATCATACAGATATAAATAGTGATTATTTACATGATATGTCAGCTCCACTTGACTCAAACATAAATAATGAATTAAAGAATAACATATTATATTACATAGCCGGTTACATAGTCAAAAAATTATTAAAGTTATTAAAATGTGTTTCTTGTGCAAATAGCTTAATACAAGTTAGTACAGAACATAATTATTGTCATCAATCTATCTATTCAAAATTGTTTCAATTTAACAATAACGGTGGTTTGACTACTCCATCATTGTCTGTATATACAATTGTAGCGGAAACAGAAACACACATATTAATTTGTACCAATAATTTAAACAATTTAACAGAGCATGATTTAAGAAAAACTATCATTTTAAATGTAAAACGTAGATTTGCATTAGATAACCACATATTTTCTGATATAAACTGTGAAAATTTAAATTATTTGGAGCGGCCACATAAATTAATTTTAATATCGTCTATAACAACGGAATATTTAAACATAAGATTATTTTCCCATGGAAATTTTATAACAAGAGAAATATTATTACCTTGGAGAAAAAGACATCATTTAACAAAACAAATTTTATTTGCTCGTGAATAAAGTCATTTAATAAACCTATATAAATCGTTTCGTTTTGATTGTATAATATACATAGTACAATCCTCTTACAATCATAAAATAACATTTTGGACACTCTATATAATATGCCCACACGAAATATGGCGTCACGTGCACACCTGTGCATCATGTCTGCCTATATCTGTTAACAGTATAGTGTATTATAGAAGTCTGTGGCCATGTCAGAACAAAGAAAACTGTCCGGCATATTCTGGATAATTACTGGTTTCCCGAAATGAAGGCGAAGGTACGAAAATACATTAAGAGCTATTTAAAATGTATCGCATTCGCACCAAATACTGGAAAACCAGAAGGATCATTGCGTTGTATAGAAGACAAATGTACCGTTCAATACAATCCATGTAGATCATTTAGCTCTAGTATTCAGACTAAGTTCATACAAGAATCGCTATATTTTTTTATAATAGTTGTTAATGCATTCACGAAGTATTTGAAATTGTACGCTACCAAATGTACTAATGACACAAAAGTTATTAAGTGTCTGAGATCTTATTTTGAATACTATAGTAGTCCGCTACGACTGGTTTCCGATCAAGGTAACTGCTTCGTCGCGTGAGGAATTTTTAAGCAATCAAAATATACAACACATCAAGGTCGTCACCATCTCATCTCAAGCGAACAGTCAGATCGAAAAATTTAATTGCACAATATTATCTATGATAGCCAAGTGAACATATAATAACACACCGTGGTACAACATACTCAAAGATGCAGAGTTTGCGTGTAATAATAAAGTGTCTAAAGCTACGAATGAATGTCGAGTAAACTGCTTTTGGAATACTACAGCGCGGTGATATAATCGATGAATTGCGCAATGCATTTGAAGCTAATGATCAGAGAGAAGTGATCCGTGATATATCGCAATTAAGAGAACGAGCTAAATCGCAAATCGAGAAACAAGACATAAGTAAGCGCCGATTCGACAGTAAGCATAAAGCAGCAAACAAATATCAAGTAGGTAACAAGGTGATGATAAAGAATGTTGACAATTCCCTGGGGGTCTCTACGAAGTTGATACTTAAGTTTAAAGGGTCATAGTCGACCGCGTGCTTAGAAATAACCGATATGTCATAAAAGATATTGGATTTCATTTGTCACAAATATTATACCGCGATACCTGGGAAGTATTCAATATGAGGCCTTGGATACCATGATGAGGCATACTCAATTAAAAACATTAAGATAACCCGTTGATTATATTTTATATTTATTCGTTATAAATACTACATATTTATTTATAAATTATGCTTAAACTCACTATAGCTGTTAAGGTACAGTTAAGGAAATTCTGTTATTATCAGACGCGGAGTTATGTGCGAATTTAGTTTTATGAGCTTATTTTTAGCGCGTTATCCACGCATTTGACTATATGATCGGTAGTGCTTTACATTGTCTATTTTGTTTCGTTTTCATATTGTTAATCGAAGCTATTAATATTCAGGCTCGCCAAAATTGTAGCGGTTGAAATCGCTGACAGAGCGATTGCCGCTTATGGCCAATACTGTTTATGACTGGCCGACAATTAGATCGCCGCGCAGCCAACGTCGCGGCATACACGATAGATCTTTAGCGGTATCCTTTTGATTTGCGATTGCCAAGACAACGACACACGGATATAAAATCGAGGATGTGTGCTAAGGAGTCAGTCTCCCTACGATTTCCGCAGAAATAACCATTATACCTTCAATGCGTAATAAATTTTTGGTTTAGTAAATTGTGAATGTAGTAAGACCATCCGTTCCACATGAAGTTTCCAGCATCCTAACATTATTGATAAATGAATATTAAAATATATTACATGATGTATAATAACTTACCTCTATACCTTTACTTTTGTAATTTGTTCGTAGCAACCTTTAATCCATAGATGATTTTACAATGTCCATTCAATATCTTCATCAGATAAATACAATAGGAAGCGGGATATCGTATTAAATTTTCATTTATAATTTATACATTTATTACACTCTAATTTACAATTGAAATATATCATCATGCTGTGTGATCTAAAAAAAAAGATTAGTAAAATTTCAATTGCAGATAAGAAAATAAAAACAAAGTTTGTTACTTTTATTTATTGATTATAAAATGTATTAATTTATTAACTTAATATATTATTAAGAATATATTTAATATATTATTAACAATAAGACTTATAATTAGTATTATTTTTGATTTATAATTAAGTTATTTATTGATATAAAATATTACTTGGAATTGCCAATAATAGTAATCAAATTTATACGGTTAATAATATTTGTGATATCTTCCTATGAAAACATTTAACGGATAATTTAGCATGCGCCTTACATAAAAGTACTCTGCATTATCCCAGTCATTATATTACTGAAAATAATAAAAAGATATCCATTATATATATATACAGGCATACATAATTATTTAAATAATTTATTGATTTTCGAACGTTTTGTATATTCTATTATAGTTTTTGTACAATTATTTATTAATTATTTTTTTCATGATTTAATGATTACTCGGATATCGATTTTTTTGATTTTATGTCTGCCATTTCTCCAATTCTTAACTTATTATTAAAAGATTAGGTTTATCAAGTGACCACAGGCATTGACCACATCCTTTTGCTCTTCTGTTTCAGATCATTTTTCACGGCGCTACAATTGACACCGTAAAAAATGCCTCCGCGACCATGTGGCTTCATCTCCGTCAATTTTCAATCTTTTCTAATGAATCAAAATGGAAAATACTCGTTAAAATATTTATAATAAACTCTCAAAATTTCAAAAAGATCAATTTATTTCTTCCCCTTCAAAAAAAATCCTAAAAATCTGCTCAATTTCGGCGTTCTAAATGGTTATCCCCCCTTAATGATTGAAATTTATAAAATAAAAGAATGCAACTTGGACTGTATGAAAACTGTAATAGAATATACAAAACGTTCAAAAATCAATAATTAAGTATCTAAATAATTATATTATTGTATAAAACATTTTGTAAAATATTAAGATATTTATATAAAAATAATATGAATCAATAGTCTGAATAATAGTCTTTTATTTTATAAAGAGTTTCAATCATTAGCAGCATAAATTAAATAATTTTCTTATGATTTTATTTTATTTTTTTATTATCGCTCGGAGGCTGAGGCTGAAAACGCGTAGTAAAACGAATCGAATAACAAAATCAAATAATTAACGTAACGAATACTCTCTAAAAATGAATCAGCATATTATCATTGAAAATTGTAAACAGAGTCACTGACAGCAGTTATAAGTTATTATAACTGCTGTATCAGTGACTCTGTTTACAGTTTTCAGTGATAATATATTGATTCATTTTTAGAGAGTATTCGTTACGTTATTAGCACTGTAAATCAATAATATTTCGCTGAAGGAATTAGTAATATTGACTGTTTTAATCAATATTAATTTATCTACGTCGTACAAAATTAAAAATTTTATTTATATTTACAGGCGTATTAGAACAAGAATGTTAAATGATAATAGATGATAGTTTATTTTACATCTTTAACATATAATAAACAGATTTTCGTTTATTCACCGGACATTTACTTATCCGACTTATAAAATCGATTTAATATCTGAAGTTCTTCTATTGAGATTGTATCAGATATTAAATCGAAGTGGTACTTTTAATTTTATCTGTCCCCTTTGCAAGCTTCATATAATTCTCATGACTAAAACTTAAATATGAGAAAAATAACGCATCGTAGCGATATAAACGAACGAACTAGCGATTACTGATTTTACAGTGAAATTTTACTTCCACTGATTATAATTAGAGATAAAGATAATTAAAGACAAAACAGAAACATTTCTATTAGAGATCAATGAAATACTGATTCTTAGTGATCTTATTTATATATTTGTAAATATAAATTATTAATATAATTTTCGTAATAATTATATATATATATATATATATATATACACTTATATGTATGTATATGTATATGTATATATATGTATATATAATACATAAAATATATAAAATATATAAAATATATAAAAAATTAATAAAAATTAGTTTTTATTTTGTCTATATGGTATTAGAAACGTGAAAAATATGTTTCTTTAATTATGGTTTTAAAAGCGTTTTTATAGAAACGTTTCTTATTAATGTTTTACGGTTAAAAAATATTGGATACGTTTAAGAAGCGTATATAAAACGAATGTGTGCTACCTAGGGCATCATAATATAATCATAATATAATCATCTTAAAGTTATTTATTGACGACAGCTATGTGTCATAAAACGTTTCGTCATCTATTGACAAGACGTAATTAAAGGTATTATATTTATATAGGTATTATATTTATATTATATTATATTATTAACTGTCCATTTGATATGAATGCTGTCTTGTAGCAATGCAGCGAGAATTAAACTTCAAATTTTGTCTCGAAAATATTATAGTTCTAAGAAGTGACATAGAAGAGATATATTGAATCCAATAAATATTATTATTATATACAAATAAATACGTATTATCTAACTGATATAACTTAGTTAATGAAGAAAAAATTGTAGATGGATATGCATTTATTAATATTTGAATGTTTATTTTCTTACAATATTTATTAGATGTTCAACATATGTACTTTTGTATATTTATATATTATATATATAAGATTTATATTATATAAAATTTGCACTTTTTAATGTAATATTAATTATTTTGCAAATTCATAAATGTTAACACACAATTGTAATTTCTTTTTCAAGCTTTTTTTATATTATGTTTTGGAGCTTTTTCCTATTTTAAACTGTACACATCAATCTTGTACATACATATATCACTGCTATGGAGGGAATAAATTTTTATAAATTTATAAAATATAAAAAAAATATTTGAAAATATGTCTATTATTATGAATTTAAAAAGAGACCATTATAAATACTTGTTTAATTATTCATAGTTATTCTTAATTATTCTTATTGTTAGCAGAAGTTTCTTTAATGATATAAAAATATTTTTGAAAATAAAAATGTTGTATATCATTTAATATATAAATGGATTGAATAAGTCACAAAAGAAGACCGGAGCATTACAAAATTATTTTCATGTAATTAAAATGTTTATCACTTTTTTGAAAAAAGTAATTGACAGCGAGAAAAAAGAGAATTTGATTGGATGTACCAATGCACACTGGTGCATATAAAAATTATGTATATAAAATTACAATAGTATAATTAAAACAATAAAGTAATTAATATTATAAATTTTTCATATTATATTATATTATATTAAGTATATTAAGTTAATATTAAGTTAAGTTATTATATGATAAGGTTATTTAATGCAAATGACGATAATAATAACTCGTACAATTATTTTATTTATTTTAGTTATTTATGTGCTATTGGAAATTTGTATTTATTTATACTAGAACTACTAGAATTATATTAAAAACGCTACCGCGTATTGATTCAAACTGCATTATATGAATGTCATAGAAAACGTATAAATCACTTTTTTAAATCCATTATTACTTTTCTTATAATCAGAATATCTTTTTATATAGTAGACGTGCCTTTTATGCCAAAGAGAAGATACTCAGAAATAAATTAATATAAACAGTTTATAACCAAATTCATTACACAATTATATATACATATAATTATTTTTATTTATATATAGAACTATTTTTGTTTTATATATATATAAATTTTTTGTCAAACATTTTTTTAAAGATTTTAATTCTTTTTGAAATAACGCGAATATCTCTGTGAAGAAAAATAAATTATAAACGAAATACAGCTAATAAGACGTCAGGCACCACATGATCAGATTGATCATTCGAAGTTAGTTACTACTGTGATCGCTAGCCAAAAAAACTGCGTTACTTGTCGCTTGATTCAAACTGCATTATATGAATATTACAGGAAACGTGTAATTGTGTATCAATAGTAGATTTTAAAAAGCATAGCACGTAGTAATATACAATCGTACAAACGAATTGTTATAACTATATTTTTAATAAAACCAAAGAAAGCAAATATTTAAGTGAATTCGATTACACGCTGCGTGTGCTTAAATATGGATGAAAATGGGGTCTGTTCATAAGTTAGAAAAAGACAAACATACTTTCTTTCATTCTAACTAATTGCACTAATGCAGCAGTGCAGCGAAAACGAACAGACCTATGATCTATAATTCTATAACTTTTTTAATCGTTTGAAATTTGATTGTTAACTTGTGAGCCACGTACGTGATCACGTCCGCTACCCGATCGTTCTGTCGTCGTCGCCATTTTCGTGTTTTGTTATCGTTCGGGCTTTGTCTTGAGCTTTCGATTTTCGGACGACCGGAGATAAGCGGCCGAGGTGTCGAGGACAATCGTATCGGCCTTAATTGATAGACAACCGTTCGTCTCTCTTCGGATTTGGAATGTCGCGAAACGCATAGCGATCGACTCTTGTATATCGACCACGTACGTGATAAGTCGCAGAGGTGTTCGCTAGATGTGCTGTCGAAAAGAATTATCGAAGCCGCACATCTCCGCAATCGATCTTCGTGCGATTTTCGTGTGTTAATTAGCATGTGTGTGTGTGTGTGTGTGTGTGTGTGTGTGTGTGTGTGTGTGTGTGTGTGTGTGTGTGTGTGTGTGTGTGTGTGTGTGTGTGTGTGTGTGTGTGTGTGTGTGTGTGTGTGTGTGTGTGTGTGTGTGAGCATTGCATATCGTGAATTTGTGAGTATCGTTCTGTCGCGTTTATCACGTGTATGATCGGTGCTTATTTTATGATAATTGTCGTGTGTGTGAGTATGTCGCGGCCCGTAATAAATTACAACAAACTGAGATTGCCGAAATTCGAGAAATTCGCGTAGGTAAAGAGCATTTCGCTGGAAAATAAAGTAAGAGCAGCGTCGTAACTGACGTCTGACAGCTGTCGATCACATCGACCGTGCTCGTCGCAATCGAGATTTCCCGTCTTCGCAAATTAATTTTTCTCACTCAATTATTAAGCATGCTGCCAAACCTATTGCTGTCAATTAGAATAACGAATAAAAGAGAGTAATGGGAAAAAGTTTGTACGATAAATCGACGATTTGACTGTCGAATTATCGTTACGTTTTCGATGCCTCGGCCTTGCAGAGTCTGGCCGTAAAAACGAGCTAAAAGAAATACAAGGAATCTTAACGCTTTATTACATTCTCAATTTCGTGTGAATATTCGATCCAATTCACGTTTGGCTAATTTCGATAAATTATTATTATTATCATCGCTGTCGAATGATTATTTGTTATATCTCATGATATGATCTCTTGATTTTTCTAATTTATGTTATTATAATTTCTCTCTTTAATTTATCTCTTTAATTTGTTATTAATTTGTATCTCTTTTATTTTATTTTCTATTTTTTTCTTAATAAATGTGTTATACTTTTCTATATTAAGCCCACGTAATTTATTTGAGTGTTAGCCTTTCGTAAATCTGGATTCTGTCGTAATCTGTTGAATTTCTGAATTTCCAAAACCTCTTATAAAACAATTAACTTTTTCATAGACCCTGCCTCTCATTAGGCTAGTCGACCCATGACGAATAAGGCAAGCGTTTTTCGCGTTATTTTGGCGTTTAGTGAATGATACGTGAAAGACCGTATCTGGCGCCCAATTTCGTGATCTCGAAATGGCCTTCACTTCGCTGCGGCTCGTACGGAACATCCTCCATCTCTGTTCCTCCGAACGCGAGTATCTCACTTCGCACTTGTATTTTTAACGACGTTTTCACTCTTTCGCATCCTCCTCTCTAACACTCGAGGAAGATTGTAAAAATAAATAACGTCGTTAGTTATAACATATATATAACTATTTTTATTTATATATAGAATTATTTTTTTATTTAATATATAATTATTTTTATTTATATATAGAATTATTTTTGTTTTATATATGTAATATATAAAATATTATATACATAATATTATACATATATATTATATATATATTATATATATTATATATTATATTATATATATTATACATATATATTATATTTATGTTATATATATATATATATATATATAAAATTTATTTTTTTCCGCGAAGATATTCGGCGTTATTCTAGAAAGAATTAAAATCTTTAAAAAGTGTTTGACAAAATATTATATATATATATATATATATATATATATAAATATATATAATATTTTATATTTTATATGTATATACAATATATGTATATACAGAGTAATTCATATAAAGTGACCGATGTGAATATTAGCTAAAGTTGAAGAGCTATGAAAAAATTTTTATACCAAAAGATGTTTAACACAGGATAAGACATCGTATGGTATAAACGATATTTTTATAGCTGAAGGCATTAAAGAAATTTCAAGATCAATTTAATTTTTTTAAATGGAATTCCCTATTTTTTATTATGTATTCTTATAGCTTATCTCGAGAGCTTTCCAAAACATTATAATAAAATATTTCTTTGTTAAGTACTTTTTGAGTTATGAGGCTTGAAATATTCTTATTTTACATAAATCATAAAATATCTAGTAAAATATTTATTTTTTAATTATCTTATCTCAATACTTTTATATACAAAATAATGAGAGGATGTAAAGAAAAAACATAATTGTTTTTAAGAAAAAAATATAATTTGCAATTAACAATTACATATTTTTTCTTCGAAACAATTATGTGTTTTCTTTATATCAATTGATCTCATTATTTTGTACATAAAAGTATTAAGGTAAAATAGTCGAAAAATGAATATTTTATAAGATATTTTACGATTTATGTAAAATTAAGAAATGATTTCAAGCGTCAGAGATAGTACTTAATAAAAACTAACTTAATTATAGTCTTTTGGAAAGCTCTCAAAGTCAGCTATAAAAATATGCAATAAAAAATATAGTGAATTGAAAAGAATTAGGCTCTTTATGCATTTTAACAACACGATAAGAAACTAACGATTAAGAGCCACCGCGTATGATAGTGCGTAAATTTTTCTTAAAGATTAATTGTTCGCGAAAATTTAAACGTGTACGAAGTATATGCATATGTTTTATTTGGTCCATTTACTAAGATGTAGATTCTCATTTTTGAGAATCAAACAAAAAATATAATGTTCCAATATATAATGTTCCAAAATATAATGTTCCAAAATATAATGTTCCAATGTTTAAGAAATTGAAAGTGACCTTCATGTGATCTTCAAATAATTCTTCAGAGATCAAACCAATAGTATCCTCTTATGGTCCCTTCGAAACCATACAACTTTTGTCTGAAATACTTTCTAATAAAACTCTTCCTTATCAAAATATTCGATTGTGTCCAGACTTTTTTAATACTCACAATCAGTATATATACATATATATATATATATATATATATATATATATATATATATAGTGTGTATATATATATATGTGTATATATATATGTGTATATATATATATATATATATTTATATTTATATTTATATTTATATATAATTATTATTTCTAAAAATAACAATTTTTAAAATTAATAAAGTTTTCTGTACTACTATCTGTTACATTAATATATACAGGATGTTTCCGCGACATACACATCATTAAATCGGGTTGTCCATTGTCAGGAGCATACTTTATTAGATTCGCTGAATAAGATTAGAATGCGAATTCAACAGGGATTAAAGAAAGAAAAATCTTATCATTTTATTATAATAAATAATAATTGCAAAATTTAGTAATATAAATAAAATATATATTTAATAATATGTATAATATGTATAATATGTAATATTTAATAATATGTATTATATATTTATATGTAATATATTTTTAATAATATAGATTTAATAATAATATACGTAAAATAATGATTATAGATTTCAATTCTAACAAATTGACAAATTTGTTTATTAAAACATTATAAAATTTAATTATAATATTTAATAAATATTAATATATATTCACATATATTAATAACGAAAATTTAATAAATAAATTTGAACAAATATAAAAAATATAATAAACAAATATAATAAAATATAATGACAAATATGTTTGATCTTTAAATGTAATAAATTATAATAAATATTCAATATAACTACCATTTTCTTCTAAACATAAAGCAATTTTGCTCATGAAATTTTCTTTCATGCGACTTATCATGAGAGAAGTGATCTCCGCACATGCGTTATAAATTCTATTTTTAAAAATTTCTGCATTTTCCGACAGGATGTTATATATTTTATTCTTTAAGATATTCCACGTAAAAAAGTCCATAGGCATAAGATCTATGGGCAGAGATCACTTTTCTGATAAAACAAGTGAGAGACATTTTCAACAGGATTGCTCTATATTTAGAAGAAAATAGTGATTATATCGAGTTTTTATAATTTATTATATTTAAAAATCAAATATATTTTACATTATAAGTATTTTTCATTATATTTGTCCAAATTTGTTTATTAAATTTTATTTATGTTATTTTACCTATTATTTTATTTATTATTAGATAAATATTTGATTTATATTATTAAATTTTATAATTATTCATAATAGAGTGACAAAAACAGATTCCTTTTTCCTTATTCCCATTTTGATTATTCTGCGAGCCCAGTAAAGCGAGTGAGCAGATAGGCAACCCGACTTAATGATGTGTATGTTGCGAAAACACCCTGTACATACGATGACACTTGAATAGATTTTTATGTTATTTTCTTCAATTTCTAAAATTTCTTTATTTTTCTAGATTTTTATTTATAATAATATTTATTGATATATAATGTAAGGTTTATACTAATACAGATTTCATTTTATAAAATTAATTTAAAAAGTTAGCATCATTTCTTTGTGTTAATTATATAATGGCACAGAGCTACTAAATATTTTGATAGAAAGTCAAATATCTGTCTAATATAAATCTAATATCTGTCTAGAACTTCAAATTATTAAATCTATTAACTCTAACGCTAATATTTCGATCGACAATGTATGCAATAACAATCAGTACACGCTAAAATTTATATCAATTTTCATTGTACATATCCATTTATATATAATTATATGCACATATTTTTATTTATATAATCAAGAGATTATTATCGGTTTATACTATCATCTTCAGGATTTGTGTTAAAAATATAACGATAGTCGAGAAAATATTTGATAAGGTTATAGATAAAAGAATTTATATAATTTTTATGGCTAATATTTAATAACTGTAAAGAAACAATATTTTAAACATTTTTATTTTTAAAGTACAAACATTAATAAAACTTTAATATCGGCAAACTTTTGAAAAGAAATTTGAATAACGGTAAAATTGGAGAAGAGTTATCTAATCTATCATGAAAGAATTGTTAGGCAAAATTGTTTGAACAATTGCAAAGAGCTACATTTTCTCTTGAATTATTTGCTAAAAGCGGTTATAATTTCTTATTGACTCTTATTAACTTATTGATTAATTTTTTTTTGATATGAGTTATGTTTGATATACAAGTCTTAAAAAAAATAGATTTTACAATATGAATAAAACTACATCGCATTTAATATATATCATTTAGGAATGATATATATCAAACTGGTATTATTAAACAAACAAAAAACGAATAGCAAATTTTTATTTAATTTTATAATTTATATAATTTATCATTAAAAGCATCAGAAACAACCGCTTCAACGATATTCACTTAATTCTTTTCATATGTTACACTTTATGAAAGATATTTATGAAGGATTATGAAGGATTTCAATGTCCGAGAAAAGTGATCATCATATACTAAATTTCAAATCTGACCAAAGTCATTCTGATAATACTAAAATAAGCGAGAAGTCGATAAAGTTACACTTGCAAATATTTCTATCATCCCGGAATCTTTCGTAAGTTACAAAAAATGCAGAAAACATTAATAACAAAATTTATGGCGAAAAAGTTTAAATATAATTATATATTTTAATTCAAGAGAGAAAGTGGAAATTAAATCTAAAAATATCTTCCAATAGTGAGAAGAATATAAATTCTATTCCATCCAAAAAAGAAATAGAAAATCATAATATAAACATAACATTGTACAAAAATTGTCATGATTTAAGGTAAAGTCAATTTTATTAATTTGCTACTTTGTTCTCAAGCAGTCATAAATATTATACTTCTGATTTCTTAAGCTATAGGAAAAATACTTGTTATCTCATCGAAAAATACTTGTCATCTTATTTAAAGTTATTTATTCATTTTCGCCATGGATTAACGATTACTTTTCTAAATCTTAAATGACGCAAAAAATTCTTATATTATTTTTTTAAAGATCAATATTGTGCTAATTTTCATATATTTTGTAGTTTACATTTATTTTTTTTCTTTCCTTTATTTTCACAAAAAAAATTGTTCTTTCTGATTTACTGAGATAATCCATTTAATCTTATATATACATAATTATGTTAATATGTACGATCTTATAATCTCTAGAAAGCAGTTTGAACAAGCCAACATCTCTCAGAGCATTTGTACAATTCGATAATCAATTTACAAAAAAAGTAAACGACATTTTTGTGATATTGAGGTAAAGAATCTAAATTCTCAGTTTGTATTCATTCATTTCTCTTCTTTTCTTAAATTCAACGACATAAATATATCAAAATGTTAATTCTATTATAATTTTATTAAATATAAAAAGGCTAAAATTTTATTTCTTTACAAATAGAATCAACCTAACCGATGAAATAATACAAGGGTACACAGTGCAGTGTTTTTTCATCGAGAACTTAAAAGAGATTCAAACTTGCGATGACAAAAATATCACAACTACAAAATTGGAGCACACGATCCACAATCTAATATCTAACACGACATATTATTTTCAAGTACGTGCGCATACTAAAATTATTGTCGATTCGTACACAGATTTAATCAATGTGTCGACTATACATGAAAATCCAATACCTAAATTATTACTCACAACGAGTCATGGTATCCAAATATGAGACATGAATTCAAATATTACTAATTTCGTAATGTTAAAGTATGTATACTGATGAAAAAAAATAGTTATAATTATCATAAATTATTTTTAACACTAACTATAAAGTAAAAATTATTATTATTATGCACAAGTTTATTATTATTAACATTATAGTAGTAATAACTATAAAATTAGAAATCTCAACTATAATTTTTTTATTATACAATTATTTTTTATTATACAATTATAGTCTTTTTTCAGATTAGTAATAAATGTTGCTTATTCGATACAAGAACATAGAATTTATTGGAATACCGAATATGATCTAATGACATTTAAGATTAAAATAATGAAAATAATATCACAGAAGTAACTAGCTTTGATCTGAGCATTTATATGATCTCTGACTGGGTAACAAGAAATCTATATTTGAGAAATAACTACTATCAAGAGTTATCCTCCTATATTATAAAATTCGACTTATCCTAATGTAGGAAAATGGCATAATTAAATTTAAGATTATAAGATTTTGAAAGCAACAACGGTTGCTGCTAAATATATAAATATATTACCGTCTATAGGGTACGTTTACTACCGTTTACCTGAAAAAATAATTTTCCATTAAAAATTTATGCAAATTTCTAATTTTTTTATAATTTTATGTAATTTTATAATTATTTCATAATTAAAAAGAATAAGTTATTATGCAATTATAAAAATTTCGAATTTTTACTATATATAAGTTTTTGTTAAAACAATGTTTTATAATGAGTAAAATAATTATATATTTTTTAGAATTTTATATCGCATATTATACAATTGAATGAATGGAAAATATGATATGTTGAAATTCCATCTCGATGGAAAAAACGAGCAAATTGTTCAGATAAATGTATCCTTTTGCCTATTTCATTATATACATTCTTTTAGTGATATGATAATTGATAACATGAATAATGAGGAGCTTAATTTACTAGTTAAGTTGGAATTACACAATTGTAACAGACATTAACATATCTATGTGCAATATGATTTTACGAGAAAAACATAAGTGATAATATCATTTCCAATCTATGACGATTGACAAAACAAACATTTACACTTTTGCAACTGATTATTCGTTTCAATATACTCCCTATGTTTTGAAAAAAAAATATGCAATTCTCGAGAGCTTAAATGCAGATGAATACGTTGAAAAGATAATAACCAGTTCAGTTAAAAATTATTTTTTAAATAAAATTTACGTTTTTGATAAATCTTCACAACCATATCCTCCAAGGATGTCTGACACCCGAAAAAAAATTTTACAATTTTGAAAAAATAATTGCAACGACAAACAGCATCATTGTAAATCTTCCGAAGCCGATTGTAAAGAGTGAATGCAAAAAATATAATTTACCAACTACTATATATACTATCTCTGTAAGCCATTGTTAAGACAACAATCTCAACAAGTCTGAAAAATTCAATGTGCAATCGAGCGAGCAATATTACGAGATTTAGAACTTAACACCGTTTACAGAGTACAAGTTGAAGTTTGCTTTAAGCAATTTTTACTTTGATCAATTATTAATAAATCCATTCGATTCGAATGATATCAATCAAATTAATTGGGACAAGCTTAATGCACCAGAAAACATAAGTGTTCTGGCTTTGACGCCTACTGTAGCAGTAGTTCATTGGATGCCACTCAAGAAAGTGAACTGCGTGGCCGTGACCTACGAAGTGCATTGAAAGTCAGTTACATTAGTGAACGGCACGCAAGAAAAGAGCAAACAATATATCAATATACCGAAACGTATGGCAGACGGCAGATTTTTCACAAAGATTAACTTATCACTGCCAGTATAAGATTATTAGATATACGTGCGTGTATCCAATTAATTTCAGCGATTTCTACAACAAGAGTTGCAAGATCGTTCACATATTCAGAACCAAACAATATTAGTTTGAGCAGGGTCAACATAAATAGCATGGACATTTTATGGATTTCAAACATTAATCTGATAGGTTTTTCTACACTAGAGTACAAAGACATTGCAACAGTAAAGTAGAAAACAACAAATTATATCAAAATTAATTATAACAAAGATATAATGCAAGATATAATGTAATATGTCAAAAATTTATAATCGGGAACTTTATACAAGTTTCGCTTGATATTAAGATATCTCAAATACAAGGAAAATTTTTTATATGGCCGGCTGATCAAAAATTTATTTTTTTAACCCTTGGTAAGCAAATGAAGATACTTATACAACATAATAAGGTTGCAGACATATTGAAAAATAATTTTATTGAAACAATATTGCAAATCGATTGCAAAATCTCTACTGAATTATTGTTATAAGATTAAGTTAAGATGTCTGTTTTTTGCAATGAAATATTATAGCAACATTGTAGTGTAATATATTTGAAAGAATGTAATGTTATTGTAACCATTTACTAATATTACGTTTAAAATAATGGTAAATATACGTCACACAGCTCGAAAAATTTTTATTTTCACATATGTTGTAAAGGATACATTTCTAAGTAATACACTGTTTGAATTTTGTGGCGCTCTCTCTTCGTTCCTGAAATATGCAATTTTGAAGTTTTCATACTTTCATATCATTTTTTTGTTTCATCCTATTTATGTGTTCACATTTTTTGTTTACATTTGCTCAACACGGTTTGATATTATATTTTCGTTGTGTGTTTATATTTTTTTGTTTACGTTTGCTCGTTGTGACTTCCATGCATCAACATATAGATTGGACTGCGCATCGCGACAGACAGGCGAGCGCCCGCTATAGAGAGAGAGGTGCTATATGGGAGGCTTATGTCTGTCTCTTTTGCTAGTATTTCATTGCTTGTAACTTTGGTTCCCGCCCATTAGTTTTAATGGCAATACGAGTCAAGTGTTGATCTTATAAAATTATTTATTATACACACAAATAAATATGGAACAAATTATAATGAAGAGATTGCGAACCTTTCGACTTTATTTTTGGGTCCTCTTCAGCGCAAATGTGATGATAACAAAGGTTTTATCGGAGTCAATTATAAAATATGCCATCTAAAGTAAAGATAAATGTTTAGAGTCTATCTAAGTAAAGATAAATGTTTAGATTCCATATAAGTAAAGATAAAGTAAAGATAAATGTATCTCATTATTTTGACAATGCTTCCAGGCATCGAAAACAATGATGAACCGTTGGAGACAAATGGAACAACTCAACATCTCCGAAAACAAAGTCAATTTTTTCCTTACTTATTTGTTTGTATAATACATAACTATAATATATATATATATATATATATATATATATATATAATTTGTTTGTATAATAAATAAACTATGTTATAAGATCAACACTTGACTTAAAACTAATTTGTTTAATTTCTAATAAAGTTATAATTAAAAATAAATTTTTTAAAACACACACGAAGATATTGAAATTATATTTTTGCGTAATATAGATGATATTTCGAACACTCCTGGAATAACAGAGACAAAATATTATCTACCATTGAAGTTTTATCGTTATAATTACTATACCCTATATAATTACTAACCCATCTCCATCTGTTATTGTTGTAAGTATATTTGATATAAGTATCAACTTGAATTAGATTATACATCTGATATATATCTGATATTTAAAGATTTACTGAAACTATTAATTTACTAATGATTTACTTATATAAAATTAAACTAAGATATTTAGTAAGAAACGATAAATTTTATAATGCATATTATTACATAATTAAATCGAAATTTTATAACAGTATATCATCAACGCAGAGATAATAATGCGCAATTTTTGCCTACAACAATGACTGACAGGAATTAGCGATTCTACATAAAGTATCTTATCAAAACACACAATTCAATATGTTTTACAATCCTATGTTAGATTATAACCTGATGAATATGCGATAACTAAAATTGAACGTAATCAAATCACATTAACAAAACTTCTTGGTAGCGGCGCATTTGGAATGGTAAAAATTAATTTCTTCAAGCAATGTTTCAAATTAATTTCTAGATCAACAAAAACAGATACGTTTCTTAAAGACATAAATTATATAAATTTTATATTAGATTATATGTAATATAAAATTTAGATGAGACAATATGCATGTACTTTATTATACAAGGTGTCCCAAATCACCCGTACATCTTTCTTAAAAATAAAATAAATTAAAATTAAAATAAATGGCTTTTATCAAAAATCGCGAACAATTTTTAAGTAAATCGGGTACGCTCTATCAAATGATGATATTTTGAACTTTTGATTCCGACCGGAAATACGCCATCCAGATCGGAAATTTAATTTTTTTATGCAAACATGGTACTTTTTATTACAGATTCAAATTGTACGTGAAAAAATAAGAAACTTTTATATCAAATGTTTTTTCTGAAAGTGCCTCTGTCAATCTTAAAAAACTTCAACTTCCGATCGGAATCAAAAGTTGAAAATATTACCATTTGATAGAGCGTACCCGATTTACTTAAAAAATGTTCACGATTTTTGATAAAAGCCATTTATTTTCATTTTAAAAGGGGTGTACGGGTAATCTGTGATATCCTGTATATTTTTTGTTGAATTATATAATATAAAATAAAATATAATGATACTTAACATTAATTTATACATTTTTAAATAAAGTACATATTTAAATTTGTATCAAATATTTCGCAGGTATTTCAAGAAAATGTGAAGAATTTAGAAAGATTGGGCATACCCTAGCGAAAATGAATATTCGGAGCATAAACCGAATGTAAGGAAGTGTAATAGAAGCGTAAACGAAGCTCCTAAGAAGCATAAATTGAAACGCCGAAACGTAAACGAAGCGTTAAACGCTTTGTTTATGCTTTGATGTTTCAATTTACGCTTCTTAAGAGCTTCGTTTACGCTTCTATTATACTTCCTTACATTCGGCTTATGCTTCAAATATTCATTTCCGCTAGGATAGAGATACGCGTTGTAATAAAAATGCTTCGAAAAGATGCTTCTTCTAATGAAAAAAAGAAATTTTTAAAAGAAGCCAAGCTTATGAATCATTTTCGACATAAACATATAAGATTGTTGGCCATTTGTTTAGATGGGGAATCTCCGTTATTAATGTTAGAATTGATGGAAATTAGTGATCTGTTAAAATATTTGAGAAATTGTCGAAATTTGCAAGCGTCAGATTCGTCTGCTCTGCGTTTGTAGGATTTGGTCGCTATATGTGAAGATGTTGCGCGAGGTTGTTGCTACTTAGAAGAATTGCGTTTCGTACATAGAGATCTAACATGTCGCAATTGTTTAATATCTTCAAGAAATCGCGAGAATCGTGTCATCAAAATTGGAGATTTTGGACTAGTTAGAGATATCTACAAGGATAATTATTATCGCGTGGTAAATACAATTATTAAAAATAGTTAATTATTAAAAAATAAATTTTTTGAAAATACTTTCCATTTTATCATAATAGTATCGTGCATTGTTTCTTGAAGTAATATAAAATATAAATAGTTTTTATATTGTATTATTGTATAAAGCAAGAGATAAATGAACATTATCCATTTTACACATATTCTAAAAACGAACAACTTAAATCAGAAAATTAAATTTTTGTTAAAATCATGTTTTAGAAAGGAGAAGGTTTGTTTCCTATTCGCTGGATGGCATCACAATCTTTGATGATTGGAATATTTACTTCTCGAAACGATGTTTGGTCATTTGGGATATTAATGGGAAATTACATCATAGGATGAGCAATCTTATACTGCCAAGACTACTGAATTAATGAAGAAAATTATGTACGTGCTGGAGGCAGGTTACCGATGACTCTTAACTGCCTGTCAATGTTACCAGTTGATGCTACGTTGCCAGAGTACAGCGGATGCTAGATCAAATTTCAAACTTTGTCTGAAAAATATTATAACATTAAGAAAGAAACATAGAAGATGCCTAATAGAATCCAGTTGATATTAATTAACCGATATAATTAAATTAATGTTTATCTTATTTTCCAAACGGTTCAATAAATTTTAATGTAGGAAACATGTTTCTGGAAGATTTCTAAATTGATTCTATTTATTATTTTCAAGTTTAATCTTAATATTAGATTTATTAATGAAGATAAAAAAATTTTTTAACTTTACCTTCTATAAAATTTTGATCATTAAAAAATATCACAACAGCAAAATCTAATAGTTGCGATTATATATATATATATATATATATATATATATATTGCAATTAACAATTACATTTTTTTCAAAACAATTATGTGTTTTCTTTACACCAATTAATCCCTCTCATTATTTTGTACATAAAAGTATTAAGGTAAGATAATTGAAAAATGAATATTTTCCAAGATATTTTACGGTTTATGTAAAATTAAGAAATTATTTCGAACCTCATAACTTGGAAAGTACTTAATAAAAACTATCTTAATTATAGTGTTTCGGAAAGCTCTCGAGATGAACTTATAAGAACATGCAAAAGCATATAGGGTGTCCCATTTAAAAAATTGGAAGTGACCTTTACATGATCTTCAAATGACTCTTCAAGCTAATGACATTATTTTATATCTCCCTCGAAACCATACAACTTTTGTCTGAAACATTTTTTTGTATTTTTTAGACTTTACAAGATATTTCCATGACAAAGTTCAAATGGAACACTCTGTGTGTATATATATATATATATATATATATATATACACAGATATATATATATATATATATACAAGGTGTCCTAGACCCGTACACCCCTTTTCTTTCAAAAACTAAGCATTTTATAGAAAAACGTTTTCAACAAAAATTATATGTTTCGAGAGGGCCATAAGATGGTACCATTGGTTTGACCTTGAAGAGTCATTTGAAGGTCACGTGAAGGCCACCTCAATTTTTTTAAACGGCAGTCCCTACTTTTTATTACATATTCTTAGTAACTGACCTTGAGAGCTTTCCAAAACACTATAATTAAATGTTTATAATTTAAAGTTGTTCCATCAAGTACTTTTTGAGTTATAAGGCTTGAAATAATATCTTTATTTACATAAACGATAAAATATCTAGTAAAATATTCATTTTTCGATTATCTTACCTTAATACTTTTATGTACAAAATAATGGGAGGAATTAATTGATGTAAAGAAAAAACATAGTTGTTTCGAAGAAGAAATATGTAATTTGCAGTAAGATAATCGAAAAATGAATATTTTACTAGATATTTTATCGTTTATGTAAAATTAAGATATTATTTCAAGCTTTATAACTCGAAGAGTACTTAATGGAAAAACATTTAATTATAGTGTTTTGGAAAGCTAGGTCAGCTACAAGAATATGTAATAAAAAAAAGGGGGTGCCATTTAAAAAAATTAAGGTGGTCTTCACGTGACCTTCAAATGACTCTTCAAGGTCAAATTAATGGTACCATTTTATGGCCCCCTCGAAACCATACAAAACATGTCTGAACCATTTTTCTCTAAAATAAAAAATGAGAGATATTTAGGTGCATAATTTAAAATGGGACACCCCTATTATAGTATATTATATACAATGATGCTATATTATATACACTACCTTTATTTAATTTGTAATATTTTTTATTCAATATCTATATCTTTAATATTGCTTCTTAAAACATCGTGATAAGAAATTCATCACGTTATTGACTTTCCAATTGTGAAATATATCATAATGATTTATCAATTCACAGAAATTACGCGGAAGATTAAACTAAAAAACCTTATAAAGGTAAAAAAATACGCCAAGTACATAAAAAAATCAAAAAATCTAAAAGAGTGATAAAAATAAAATATTTAAAAACCGATATGAGATCAATACTATAAGCCACAATAAATTATGTGATATTAATTCATAATCGATACTAAATGATTTAAAATTACTATAATTTCTGAAGCATTTTTTATATGATGTATATAATTTAAAAAAGCTTTCCACAAATTCTAAATCGTATAAATAACTTCAGATCGAAGTAAGATGAAAACTTGGTGTACCCATCCCCCGCCAGCCCTATTGTTTACATATCTTGAATATCACATAATTTATTGTGGCTCATAGTATTGATCTCATATCGGTTTTTAAATATTTTATCTTTATCACTCTTTTAGATTTTTTTATTTGTTTATGTACTTGGCGTATTTTTTTATAAGGTTTTTTTAGCTTAATCTTCCGCGTAATTTCTGTGAATTGATAAATTATCATGATATACTTCACAATTGGAAAATCAATAACGTGATCAATTTTGTGCGTGCGAAGATACATTCATAAGTCTGAATCTTATGAAGGAAAACGAAAAATGTCACATTTCTAGCATGCGACTATCATTTCTCGAAATTGACTGCACCGATTTTATTCAAACTGGTCGCAATCGAAAGCTTGTATTCACATTATATGAGAAAAATACCGTTAGATTTTTTTATTACGGCTTTCGTTTCTGAAATATTTTAATCGAAAGTTTATTTGACGTAAAATTCCGGATAAGCTACTTGGTAGCGCCGCATCGAGGACAGTGACTCTCAATGTTCGAATCCAGTTCTATTTTTATTTTTTTTATATACTTGGCGTCGTGACGCTACCGCGTCACGACGCCAAGTATATAAGAAAATATCATCTTGATATCATCTTGATATCATCTCTTGTTTTCGCTGAAAAACGATATACATAAACAATATTTTAATTATAGAAAAGAAAGTAAAAGGAACTTTATTTATTACTTATAAAATATTGATTCGTTGATTAATGTATTATTTACAATAGTTATAATTGATCGTTATCTCCAATTAAAATTAATAGAAAAACTATATATAAAAATTTGCTTACCGATATATCATATAATGGATTCATGAGTAATGCAGCATTTCCCTCTCGCTATGTTCAACGGATACAGTAAAGATTTCTTCAGCATATAAAATTATTTTACCGATTGATAATCTTCTGTATAACTAGAAATAATTAAAAAATTATTATATATACATATATATTTATCTCAAATAGATTGAAAAGCTCTCAAGCTAAAATTATATAATGCTAACTATTTTGTATACTAACTATTTTGATTACCATATGATTGTCGTTATAAAACCATCGCCATCATATTTACAGTTCAGAAAACAGCGTAAACTACACCTAGTCTCCTAGCTGTGCTATGATTTGCAATAGACAGAAAACGTCCTTGATAATATTCTAGAATCTATATCATTAAATTATATTAGAAAAATTATCTTGTATATTTACAAGATATAAAACAGTAATGTTTGTGCAGAGCATAATCAAAATATGGATATTCTTTCGAATGTGACCCATCGATTTGAACTTTTTAAGTTCAACATCCTACAAGGATGTTGAACTTAAAAAGTGATCAAAAACAAACAAAAAAAAATAATTTTAGCCACAGCAGGTGTCATGTTATTTTTTTATATGTATTAAAATTTTACAAATTAATCTTCTGAAAATGGAGCCTCTCGTAGGGAAGCGGAACACACTGTCTACGCATATACTTTCGTAGATGAAGTAGTTTATTTAATTTTGACCTCCATTAAGAGTAAATTATGTTTCATCTTAGGAAGTACATGCGTAGGTACAGTATGTTCCGTCCTCCTGCGGGGGGTTCTACTTTCAGAAGATTTAACTTAACTTAACCCTGTTTATGATGCGGGATATACTTTACTTTGCATAAAAAGTTACAAATCTGTGTGAAATTATGTAACAATTGATTTTTCGGTAAATGTATATAAAAGGTCAGATCTCTCCTAAATACATTTAATACAATTTAAATTTATATAGAATTTAATACAATTTAATACAATTAAAAAATATCACAAATGTATATGTAACACAACACACACACACACAACACACACAACACACACACACACACACACACACACACACACATACACACACACACGGCGTGGAAGGGGGCCTTCGGCAACCACCCCGCCAGTAAGCAAGGTGGATCCGCTTTATAACTTGCAGCATATATCCATTGTGATTGAATTCTTCGCAATGCGTTTCCTATTGTTGGGAAAGATGAGAAAAGAGCCGAAAGCCCCCTCCCGTGTGTGTGTGTGTGTGTGTGTGTGTGTGTGTGTGTGTGTGTATGTGTGTGTGTGTGTGTGTGTGTGTGTGTACGTGCGTGCGTGCATACACATACATTTCTGACATTTATATAAGTATCTTTTGCAAAATGTATAAAAACTTCAATTTGTTGTATCATCTAAACCAATAACCATCTCTCACTTATTTCTTGCATAGAATTACTCAGAAAACTCTCTTCTACAACATATTTAAATAGCAATAAAATCGATGACGTCTGACCTTTTATACATATTGAAATTTTAATACATATAAAAAAAATTAACACTTGCCAAAATTATTTTTTTCTGTTTGTTTTTTATCACTTTTTAAGTTCCTACAAAGACGATGATATAAATCGATGAGTCACATTTGGAAGAACAGCCCAAAATATTATAAAAAATATAATTATGTATAATATTGTAATATAATATTGTAATTTAATATAATATAAAGTAACTTACATAATTTATACATTTAGTTTTGATATCTAATGTTACTAATAAGTGATGTAATTGATGAACGCCTAATTCGGAAAACATAATTTCTTCAAGAATATACATAATTTGTTTCGATTCTGTTGCGTTTCCAGAAATTATCATTGATGTGTTCTCTCCAAAAAGTAAATTGCTCAGAAGATATCGAGAATGCAGAATGCTTAGGATATTTAGCTTTTACGGGATAGTATTTCTTGCACAATATTATTTAGCCAATGATTGAGTAAGTTACATAAGATTGAAAATATTGTGCGATGATAGTAACTTGCTTTTCTAACTTTTTCTTTGACATATATATGTTTTGTTTGTATATTAATCGATACTTTGTTTTCAAAATGATAAATTAGACCAAAATTATACATAACTGTCAAATTGGAATTGTGCCTGAAAAAATTTACCAGCAGTCACAGAGAGTTTAAGATAAGAGTTGATGATTTCATTCTTGATCTTTTGCAATTTCTTCTTTAATTGCTACACTAGTTATGTGTATCCTCACGGGCGCTAAAATACTTCCATCTTTTCCTGGCTTTTCTTTTTTCAGCAACAAGTTCCCTAATTTCCTTTGGATAAATGTTATTAGTAGATTTCCTTTTAATCTCCGGTGTATTATTCCAAACTGCTCATTGAATATCTGTAGTAAAATTATTTCTTCCTGGCCTCAACTGGCTTGTTGCTGTCTTCTAGTTTAGAAAGCCTCTTAAGAATTATATATTTTTAAGGCTTTCATTTATTTTTGTTTTGATCTTCTATTTTAGACATAAATGTTAAATCTTGTTAATATCATTTGATTAATTAAGTATTATAATTTTGTTCCATTTCGTTTTTGGTGACTTAAGTATCTATCCTCCTTCGTTATATCATAAGACTCTGTTTTATTTCCTTCGTTTTGTAATCTTATCGATTTTTACTTTGCCTTCTTCTTTTTTTTTGTGAACATTATTACGAATTTTTTGGAGTTCTTTTGCGACCGTACAACATCTGTAATTCGCAGGGTGCGGGTCTCCACAATTCATACATTTAAGTTACTTTTCATTGCTTTTCCTGCATTCCTTAGTATGATACATTCCTGCACATTTTACACACCTAGACTCTTTTTTGCAGTAATTTTATATGTGACCATATTCCTGTGTGGCAAATTTTGCATTGCGAAACAAGTTTTAACTTTCTTAGTGCTTCTATTTTAACTTTTATCCCTAAGATTTCGTTAATTTTGTAGATCTTTTTTGTCTTCTGCTGACTAGTTCCTTGTTTTTCTTTCATTTGATTTGTTTGCATCTGCTGCATCTATTCCGGGGAGACATCCAGTGATTTACATATTTTTCTCTTTCTGATGTTTTTTTTTAATGGTTTGTCTCTTTTTTAATTCTTCTTCATCTGCTACATATTCGATCCTTTTTTCATTTTCCTCGTTTCTTGTTCTCATTTTTTAGCCATCTTCTCTTCGCTCCAATTCTTTGATATCCTTCATCATGCTATTTTTCATATTAGACTCCTTCTCTTTGCTCTCTCTAACATTAGCATCTTATACAAGATGTGCTTTTTAATAACTAGCTGATCTTCTCCCAATGCATATTCGTCACATTCGGATATGTGTTTGAGGAACGAATGGTCCCTCTCAGAATCCATGGGACCTGCCTCTGAAGAGGATGAATTTTCCGAGCTCTTACTCAGTTTGCCATCTGGAGCACTCATTCCGTACGTTTTTCTATTGCTCCTTTACACTGTTGGTCCACGGGAAGTATTTTATTTTTTTTCGATACTGTCGAGCATTCCCCATTCTGCCATCCGGGAACGCGCTCTCTAGCGGTTACAATTTTCGCCGAAAGTTTACAAAACATGTAACTATTAATATGTATAATTTTGAATATTTAGTAACAAACTAGAATATTTTATATTATATTTTATTTTCTATAATGGATTGTGATAAAACCATGATGTGATTGTGACGGTGGAGATTAATTTGACAAATTTATTAAAAAATATTTGTCATTATATTGCAATAAGTGACGGCAATGGGAAGGTGATGGCGGTGAACGATAAGTGATTAAAATGTAATAATATTGGAGAGGTAATAATAGAGAGAGGGAGAGAGAGAGAGAGGGAAGAAATAAAATAAAATAAAATTTATTTTATATTAGAAATTTGTCTATATACATAAGCGGATGGTCTAAAAAATAGTTCATCATCAATGTGACTTTAATATTATTAATAAAGAATATCGGATAATAATATATCATTTCGTAAAGGTACAAAACCAAGTAGAAAGACTGTAATGACTACAATAATCTGAGGCATATTGCCCCGAAAAGTTCTATTCATTATCCATAACGTGCTTTAACACGACACGTTCCCGTTATATCCATTATTTTCGCGGAGTCAAAGATAGAAATGCCATATATGTACAGAATATTTTAAAACTACCATACTTTCTCTTAATGACAGATTCTTTAAAACATTTCATGACAAAAATCCAATACAAAAATGTCGAAGCTATAAATATGTTTATTTTGTATACAAAACAGTTTTGAAAGAAACTGATTTTGAAAAAGTGAATTTTTGTGAATTTTTTATGTTTCTGTCTTACAAAACAATTTTAATATATAGTTTGTATATATACAGAATTTTCTCTTTATTTATTTTTTTAATATAATAATAAGGTCATATAAAGATTTTCAGAAAAAATTATAACGTACAAATAACTGTACGTTACCTAATTGTATGTAATTTATTATATAATGCGTATTAGAAAATTTAAAAAATTAAAATACTGAAATATTTTACAAATAAAGTTAACTTCGAAGCTTTGAAATTACATTTGCAAATACATTTGAAATTAGATGTAAATGTAAATTTATATAAAAAATGATGAAAATATTCTAAATAAATGTGAGTTAATTAACATATATGCTCACACACACAAAATTATTTTTGAATTATAATTATGAAATATTAAGAAATAAATGCTCTTTGAAACGTTTTACCCATTCTGTATGTATTTATTAATGTTTCCTTTTGTTTCTTTAACAATATTTTAACTTAAAATTTTATAAATTTTTCATATATTCTTATTTTTATAAAATTTTTAATATAAAGTTCTTAGACGTCTCCGGTGTCAAAGATGACCTCATTTCGGACATTCTCTAGCTAAGTGTTCCGTCGATCCGCACATATAACATGTTTTCTTCATCGGTACCCGCTTGCATTGCGGCGCGATGTGTCGTATCTCCAAACATTTGTAATATTTGATCGGCTTTCTCTTGGTCAACGGTATCTTCGTCTTTCCGCTTATCGTTCTCGTCCCATTTTTCTTCGCTCTAGCGTCACTCGATCTCTTATACAGGTTGGACCTTCTCAAATACTTTCAAAGTTCGGCTCCTGTTTGATAATTCATCATGCGAGTCTGATCCTGCAATTGCTGATCATGCCCTCGATAATATAATCTAGAATCTCGTCTCCTGCAATCAGTATCAAATTGGCAAGAATCATCTTGTCGTAGTAGTAGGCGCAAAATGGCTTTCCTCTCCTCCCACGCTTTCGGATTATTCTCACTTAATCGTTTAATTAATTCGCTTTTTGTTCTGTGGCTAGTCCCCGCTCGCAAAGAGTCTCCTTCAACTTAACCATGGTAAATTCGCCTCCAAATTCCACACTCGGTCCGTTACTCAGTATCTCTTGTAAAAGGTTAAATAGTACACTGTCACGCAACTCCGCGTTCACGCGGAACTCGACGACATATAAGAGACGCATAAGAGAAATATATAAGAGTACATAAGTACATAAGAGTTTATCACAGCAGAAACAATTCTATGTCCACACTCGCGCGCTTGCAACATTAAATTCGCATCGTAACAATTAATTAAAAGGGCCTTATCTCTTTTAAGGCAATTTATAAAGATGCTCGAATCCCACTTCTGATAAACTGTAATCGGCGAAATGTGAATCCGTTAGATTAATCTTAATCACAAGCTATTATCGCGCGGAATAAATGTTTGTTACTTGTCTAGAAGCGAAATGCGAATGCCACGTCTTCTGTTCGGTCTTAGCGGACTGCCCCTGTCTCAAGACGAAACAAAGTATCTTCGATCAAAACAAACGGTATAATACAGTAATATTATATTTCAACTCTTGTCAACTCTCTCGCATTTTCATTATTGCTTACAATATATTCTATTATATGTTTTACTATTTTTGTTTGTTTACTATGTTTATTTTACAATAATATCAATTATTTTATATTATTTAAAAGCCCTATAAATAAATAAATATGTATATATATATATATATATATATATATATATTTCTTGAATGGCATACAAATCATACCTCGTATATCACACGATATTTACACGCGTCATGCGATTCTCTTTCTTCTCCTTTGTAGGAGAGACATGACAGGACATTTTGAGAGCAGTCTCAGTCACTTGTGATTATTGTACACAAATCTCTGTACAGCCTCTTTGAAGTAGAATTCGTGTAAATCTTCGAATGAAATAAAGTTGCAATCAAGATTTATAGTGTGAATATTAGAAAATTGAGAAAATGAAGAGCTTGGCATGGCAGTATTATTTGAAAGCTACTGACGGCCAGTCAGTAACTTGTGGAATATGTGATACTATGTGTTCGTATGTGATATGAACTGCGATTAGAGAAATGATCGAATTAGAAGTAAAATCTTTTACTTCAGTAGAATCAAGTGCATAAATGTCAATTGTCAAATAGTGCATTAAACTTTCTTTTTAAAAAGTCTGTAAATACATATTTAACATCCGCAGTTCAGCAGATTCAATTATACCTTTGTGAATCACAAATTGATATTAATATGGACCCTTTTCAATGATGGAAATCACATGAAAAAAAATTTCCATACTTAGCTCGATTGGCAAAAAAATATTTATGTTTTCCCGCGACATCCGTGCATCGGAGAGAATTTTTTCAGCTGCAGGCAATATTGCTTCACAGCGAAGTTGCCTTGCCTCTAAAAATGTTTCAACGAATGTTATTGTATTTTAAAATAAATTCTTATTAGAATAAGTAATCATGTATTTTTATTTTTAAGAATAAAATAAAATATATAATTTTGTAATTTTTTCAAAAAATTAATTGTAGGTTATATTATATATATTATATATAAGAAGAATATATAATATAATTAGATTTAAGAAAATATAATTTTTGGAGAGAAATATGAGACAAATAATCACTATATATGTCTACAAATAATTCAATAATTTATATGCGTCACTTTCTACACAACAGTAAGTGATAAAATAAATATTTCCAAAAAGAGATAAAAAAATTTACGTGGTTATTAGCTTAGATGCATATATTTTATTCGCTCAACAATTACACACTAACTCCAAAATTCTTATTTTGCAATTTATATTTTACCCCTAAAAATTCGGAATCATGAGTTCCGAAAAACAACATAACGTCACATGATCTACAAATATTTGCTTTTACTCACAATTTTATTATGAATATTTTATCGAAAAAAAAGAATATATATTTCTAGAAAATTATAAATTAAAAATAACTTTGAGCATTTATTTTTGACTTGCTATTTCTTATTTCTAAAACTTTTATTTTGTAATTCTGAATGTATGATTTTGAAAGGTTATTATTTAGAAAATTATTATTAACTGAAATTAAATCAAAACAATGCGGTACTTAAATATTAAAAAACAGATATGAAGTCAACTCAATTAGCCAAGTACAATAAATTATATGTTATTTATTTATAATCTACATTAAATTAGAATTAGGATTCCTTTCATTCCTAAAGCGCATTTTTTTATAATTGATATCATTGTAAAATAAAAATAAAAATAGTAAAACATATAATAGAATATATTTTATTCAGATTTTGTCATTGTTGCGACTGCCATCTATTGTTAAGAGAATAGAGTCAATTAGTGAAGCGAATATCGAGAAGATTCAAGATAGTAAAATCGAAGATCGAAGAGCGTAGAAAAAGGAGGCGTATGGCAAAAGAATAAAGCTGTGGAAAGAATTACGGCCAGTTTATTTAGCAATCCCCAACAGTCATATAATTTTATAAATGTATCGCGGTATTATAACTATTATTATTTCGAACCTTCGAAACATCGAAACATCGAAATTTCAATCTTCGAAGATTTTAATATCGAAGCTTCGAATTTTCGAAGCTTCAAAGTTCGAATGTTGAAGCCTTCAAAGTACATCACTAGTCCTACTATGAACATTGAAGACGTTTTATTATCTTTTTTATTTTATTAATTTTTTTATTTTGTTTTTCAAATTTTTTATTTTAAATTTTTTGGACATATTAATATATTATGTTATCTTTTAAGCTTTTTCTATTAATAATTGCACACAATTCGATAGTTCTTTTTCCTCTGTTTAACAGGATTAATCATGGGTAACATTTATATGATTTTTGAAAAAAATCGTATAAATCGTGATGTTGTGTAATGAACATTATAATTGTATCTTGTATAATTGTATCTTTGTATAATTGTAAATATTATTGTGTATATTGTGTATTTAGAGTAAAGCTATTACAACTTCGACACGATATAGGAGCTTAAATCTGAAAACAATTAATAGTATTTATATATAGTCACCTATTTAAACATAATACATGCTATAATTTAAAATTATATTAATATAATGGCAGAGCATATAATAAGCGATAATTTATTAGTCATATAGCATATAGTAAGCATATAATAAGCGATATTTTATTAGTCACTTATTAATCATGGAAAGGATTTGAATAAGAATAATTATAAAAGGACTTATTGTTAGATAGTTATATCTAAATTAATAAATAATTTTGGTTTTATGGATCGAATTTTTTTCTCATGGTTATTTATAATGGTTTTTATAGTTTTCTAATGGTTATTTTTAACACTCTTCATGATCATAAAATACAAAAAAAAAAAATAATTTTTTGAAAATCCTGTGGGAACCAAAAAAATGCATTATATATAAATGATTTTCCTCCTTTATACATATTTCTTTTATATATATTTCTTTATTAAATAAGAAAATCTATCATATTATCATTTATAATTTCTTCTGAATATGTGTATGTGTATATGCGTGTAATTAAAAAAAAATACAATATATATATACAGGGTGGGCCAGATAAAGTGTTACAGTTTAATATCTTTGAAACGGCTAGATGGATCTTAATGTTCTTGAATTCGATTTTCTCGATTTGATGTGCTTTTTCACGTGGACTTATTTTCATTTTCCGCAATCGGCCCTTCGTGGGGTGGGGGGCACCAAGCTCCGTTTTTTTAAATGGCACCTTCCCAAAAAATTAATATTAATGGATTCTATGTTGAAAAGAAGTAACTTTTATTCGAAAAATTTTTTTTACAATCATTAATTTCCGAGCTACAATTATTCAAATTTTTCGGAGCGCCGAACTTCATACTTATGTGAAACAGTGTTTATACAATCTTAGTCTATAGTAGGATTTTATGTTGAAAAAAAGTAACTTTTATTTTAATAAGTGTTCAAAAAGCATACCATGTACTTCCAAGCACTTAAGTAATATTTCGATAATATTTCTGCGAACACTGAATAGCATAGCTGGTGTAATTGATGCGCAAGCAATCCGAATTCGTTCCTTCAATTCTTCTCTCGTAGTAGGAACTGTGCTAAATGCTTTTTCCTTTATGTATCCCCATAAAAAGAAATCTAAAGGTGTTAGATCACAACTGCCTAAGGTTGAGAGTATAAACACTGTTTCACATAAGTGTGAAGTTCGGCGCTCCGAAAAATTTTGATAATTAAAATATAATTAATTTTAATAATTGCAGCTCGGAAATTAATGATTGTAAAAAATTTTTTCGAATAAAAGTTACTTCTTTTTCAACATAGAATCCATTAATATTAATTTTTGGGAAGGTGCCATTTAAAAAACGGAGCTTGGTGCCCCCATCCCACGAAGGATCGATTGCGGAAAATGAAAATAAGTCCACGTGAAAAAGCACATCAAATCGAGAAAATCGAATTCAAGAACATTAAGATCCATCTAGCTGTTTCAAAGATATTAAACTGTAACACTTTATCTGGCCCACCCTATATATATATATATATATATATATATCTTTTATATATATATATATATACATTTTATATATATATATATATATATATATATACAGGGTGATGAAAAACTAAGTGCCATAAATTTGTATGATGAAAGAAGGGACGAATACAAGCATTTTAAGTATAGGAACCATGGGTCGGCGACATTTCATTACGGCGTGACGGGCGTTTAATTGAATCGTCACAACGTATGCGATGCAAGCAACGTAGCTGGTTTGTTTCCCTCTCGTTTGTTTATTATATTAATTCTTTGTTTTCTTTGAATGATTAATCATGAACCGCAACAATGAGTACACTTGGGAGGAACTCGTAGATATGCACCTTGCGTTCGGCGCTGCCGGGGGCAACTCTGCACTCGCTCGGAGGATGTATCAAGAAAGATACCCAAACAGAAGACTGCCTTTGTCGAAACGTTGGCGGTCGTAACTTTGAACATTTATTGTAAACATATCAAATTGACGGAATAAAATCATTGCATCGCATACGTTGTGACGATTCAATTAAACGCCTGTCACGCCGTAATGAAACGTCGCCGACCCATGGTTCCTATAAAATGCTTGTATTCGTCCCTTCTTTCATCATACAAATTTATGGCACTTAGTTTTTCATCACTCTGTATATATATATATATATATATATATACTCTTTAACATATATACAGGGTGTCCCGCAACTATCGCTCAATATTTTAAAGGTAGATTCTCTGGCTAATTTCAAAACGATTTGTCCTCAGCGAAAATGTTGAGGCACTAATAGTTTTCGAGTTATAAATGATTGAAAATAAAGGGTTTTTTGCAAACTAAGCCTTATGGGAATAAAATATTAACAAAGTCACATTCTTTAGTTAATTTTAGGTAGAGTTTACTTTAATAGAATTTTAATTTAAGGCTTAATTAGAAAGATACATCATGACAAAAATTAGGAATATGCAAAAAATAATGATCTTCTTCGGCATTTTCGCTGAGGAAAAATCGTTTTTAAATTAGTCAGAGAATTTACTTTTAAAATATGGAGCAGTAGTTGCGGGACACCCTGTATATATATATATATATATAATATGTTAAAAAGTATATTGTCTATAATTTATTGCTGATATTTGTTGTTTAACATATTTCTGAAGAATTCTTTTTAAATTTACCGTTTTCTCTTGGATATAAACAGAATTATTTCAACACAATTACTATTACGGTAAAATTTAATAAACCAAATTGCCATTAACGTTATAAAATAAAATAAATATATATTGTACAATTAAAAAATATGTAAATATTTTCAGGCACAATTCCAATTTGACAGTTATGTATAATTTTGGCCTAATTTGTCATTGAAAACAAAGTATCGATTAATATACAAACAAATTATTAATATACATGTCAAAGAAAAAGTTAGAAAAGCAAGTTACTATCATCGCACAATATTTTCAATTTTATGTAACTTACTCAATCATTGATACATGGCTAAATAATATTGTGCAAGAAGTACTATCCCGTCTAAAAGCTAAATATCCTAAGCATTCTGCATTCTCGATATCCTCTGAGTAATTTATTTTTTGGAGAGAGCACAACATCAATGATAATTTCTGGAAACCAACAGAATCGAAACAAATTATGTATATTCTTGAAAAAATTATGTTTTTCGAATTAGGCATTTATCAATTACACCACTTATTGATAATATTAGATATCAAAACTAAATATATAAATTATGTAAGTTCCCACACAGCAGCAAGTCGTCTAAAAGTACTACTAAAACTGGACATTTTTTTGTCACAGACATCTTTACTCACATCGTTAAGTCAACAGAAAGATAGCTAAAAGTCGTCTCATGACTCGAATTCAGTGATTTTTTAGTCTTGTCCATATGATGACTAAAAGATGACTTGATTTATTCTATATAGATTATCGACACTCGGTAGTAGGAATACTTCAATATACACAATAAATGGACTATTTCTCCCATTTATCCGTTTAATTTCTAATTCAATATTCTGAATCTCAACAAGAAAGATTATTAAATAAATTATTTTAAATTCAATTTGTTAGAAATTAAACTGATAAACAGTAATGTCAAGAAAAAGATGCGGTTCACACGCATACAATCATTCTGCATAGCACATGTATGTGGTTCTCTCTTATTGATGCGTGCGAGCAGTATCCTCTTTCTGGCATTACTGCTCGTAAAAGGCAAAAGTATGCTTCAAAAGTATGCTTGCTTCAATTTTTTATAATGGAGGCAAGCTGTCTACGTTTTATTATATATTCTTGTGGCTTATCTCGAGAGCTTTCTAAAATTTATCATTATAATAAAGTATTTCTTCATTGAATACTTTTCGAGTTATGAAGCTTGAAATCGTTTCTTAATTACATAAACCGTAAAATATCTTATAAAATATTCATTTTTCGATTATCTTACCTTAATACTTTTATATGCAATATAATGAGAAGAATCAATTGGTGTAAAGAAGACACATAGTTGTTTCGAAAAAAAATGTAAATGTAATTTGTAATGAACAATTATATATTTTTTCTTAAAAATAACTATGTGTTTTCTTTACACCAATTGATTCTTCTCATCATTTTGTACATAAAAGTATTAAGGTAAGATAATCGGAAAATGAATATTTTACAAGATATTTTACGATTTATGTAAAATTAAGAAACGATTTCAAGCCTCATAACTCAAAAAGTATTCAATGAAGAAATACTTTAATATAGTGTTTTGGAAAGCTCTCGAGATGAGCTGTAAGAATATGCGATAAAAAGTAGGCAGTTCCATTTAAAAATTTGAGGGTGACTTTCACGTGACCTTCAAGTAACTATTTAAGGTCAAATTAATGACACCATCTTATGTCTCCTTTAAAACCATATAACTTTTGTCTGAAACATTTTTTGTATCTCGTATATTTTTCAAAATATTTGCCTGTTAAAATTAAAATGAATCACCCTGTATATTTTCAACGCGACGATAAACCCTCTTTGCTACCATCACTAGACTGGCATAAACGGTATTGCTTTTCGCAGCGCTTTATCGCTAATAGAATGCACTTGGAGTGAAAAAAACGGTACCAAGATCTAAGCTCTGCTTATAAATTATATATATATATATATATATATATATATATATATATATTTTATATGATTTTTCATCTTTTTATACATGCGCATAAATATATATAATATAATTTTTTAATTTTAGATACTGTATCAAGTTGTCCACCGAAATGGATCAATAATGTAGAGATAAAATATTTTTCTCATTTCGAAAGTACTTATTACGTATCAACAGAAAGCTTGGCAAAAAATTATCTTACTGATATCGCTGTTATGTACAAAGTATTTTCTGGTCGGTAGTATGTATAATAAAATGATATGATTTATAATATACGTATTTTAAAATCATACATAAATAATTTCTTAACTTTTTTCTATGATGACATAATTTTTCTATATGACATAATTGTGATATTATAAAATTAAAAAGAAGTGAAATGTTAATATCGTATTATGAAAAATAAATATATTAAGAATATATGTAGAATTCTTTTTTTATATTCTATTTTTTATATTTTTTTCTATATTTTTTTATAATTCTTTTATGTATGAATAAATTTTTGTGAATCCAGCTTAACTAGTCAAACTTTTTTATTGATGAACTAACTTGAATTTTCGCAATGCTCACAACAGCGATTTCTAATTTCGATTCGATGATTTAGCTCTCGTCATGTGCAATGTGTTACACAATTCTATAATTAAAGATTAATTGACAAATTGACAAATAACAGTCAATAAGACGCGAAATCTGGTATGCGGTTCTCCTTTTATTTAATATATAATATTATTTAAAATATTAAAATATTGCGATTTGCGCGCAATAATTCTTTGCATTTTTATATTTTTACTTAAAATTCATAACTTGTGGATGTATCATTATTAGTATATTGTAATATGAAGATTAGAATTATTCGGACAAATGTGCTCAGATTACTGCGAGATACTGCATTGTTGTGTATATATATATATATACATATACACAACAATGCAGTATCTCACAGTAATCTGCAGTAATCTGCAGTAATAACAGTAATATATATATATATATATATATATATATATATATATATATACATATAAACAATATTTTTTCAACTTAGAAATATAATTAATTTTCGACATTATATATGACCGATAATTACAAACCGATTGTAAAAGTTAAAAGTGAAAGAAAAAACACGAATAATATTCTCCATAATTATAGTTATGAATATATATTTATAATAATTAATTTTGAATTTATAATAGTTATCATATATGAATTTTTTACATCATTCCTAAAAGTCTCGTAAGTTCGACTCCTCCTTCTATTCCTGAATCCTGGCAATCGGCAAACCAAGAGGGGGAGTCGGACTTACGAGATTCTTGACTTCCAGGACTCTTGACTTCCAGGACTCTTGACTTTCAGGAAAACCAGAATATGTTAAAGCTTTAACAAAGATGATTACAATACAATAGATTCACACGCTGAACGCAGTAATATATTGGTAGCTTAGCCTAATCTGTCGGAGTTATCGATCGTGGATGCAGGTATTCTGCGAGTCGGATTTCTACGCGCGATTTTACAGGGGCTCTTGTCGAGAGCGATGCTGCGCGAATTGACCGCGTGTCTAGGATTGCGCGAGCGTGAGTTATAAACAGAGTCGATCGAACGCAAGTATTCTGCGAAGAGCTGGGTTGAGGTATGATCAGGATTGTCGAATGCCGGGAGCACCTTGGCTGTGAAGAGGTTACACTCATCTCCGTCGACAGGAACGGTCAGGATCAGTTGCTAAGGAATCGTAAGAATCGTAGAATTCCTCGATTGCTCCCTGAAGCTGTAAGCTGATCGGATGAGAATAGGTATCAGAACCTTGCTCAGGTCTTCTTATATGTCTGGCGCGGCCGTTGAGCCTCCCCACTTGCGCGTTACGGCCGGGCTGCGTGGGACGAATCATCGAGGAGAGGAACCCATCGATGAAAACGCTTGGGGACGCCCAGAGGCGCCGAATTTATTTGGCTGGTCGGCCTGGCGGATGCGTTAGTGTGACACTAGGATGTCATCATACCACCCTCCTCTTCAGGGCGATTCTGTTAGGTGGCGGATTGATCGGCCGTGGGTATCGAAGTAGATGATCCACTGGCCTGTCACGGATCCTATATTTGCAGCCAATTACTGCGTTCGCGATGGGATTTCTGCCTTTTAATCGAACCGGCACCCGAGATGCATCAACGAGAATCGATCAGATCGAAGTCGATGACCTCGTTGTTGTCGGCCCATTTGTTGGCCTGATGAACTGGCGATCCGGTTATCGGCCGCCTGTTATCAAGTCGGTTGTCTGGCTGTCAGCGGACCGATTGTGGTCGGTGATCCAATCGCTGTCAGCGGCCTGACCGTTGTCGATGGTGCCCGAAGTGGTCTAATCGCGGTCGGTGGCCTGGTCGTCATTGGTAGTGGCCAGAGGTGACCCGACGTCTCATTGCTGGCTGCTTCGGTAATCGATGATGAGTTTTAGTAGAGGAAATGTTGCCCCTCGCCACCGTCATTGTTCGTCCTCAGCATTAGGGTGTGAATCTAGGCAGGGTGACGAGAAAAATCGTCTTCTAATGATTTGTCGCATTGGATCATTGTATTCAAGTGTGGTGATTGTTTACTTCGTCGCCGGAAGGCGTCGAGATCCGGTGCTGCGGGCGTCACTGTCAGAGTTAGTTGTCTGGTGATCGGCGATCGGCTGCTCGGTAGTTGCCTGTCCTGATGTCGCTTGTTCAGCGACCGGCAGTCCAATTGTCAGCGGCCTAGTTGTCGGTCGTTCGACAGTCAATGGCCTGGTAGTTAACTGATTATCTGTGGTGCAATTGGCAGAGCGCTCTTCTCGTCGTTACAGCTTATCTCTCCGAATAATTTTAACATTAACTGCCAGCTCATACTGGCAAATGGTGACCAGTGATGGTAGGCCGGGTGATTTTTTCGCGCATGCGTCGCGAACGCGGCGTTAATGAAGTATCTAGTAGAAATAAAATGTGTGTCACTGGTCGCCCTTAAATAAATTTCTGAAAGAAAATTTTTACGAGCGACCAACAGCACACTTTAATTTCACTTTTCTCGCTGTACTTTAAAACACTATAACATTCACTCGGGACTCGGGACTTCTTTCTGGCATCACCGACCTCAGTTTGCCCGCCAAAATTTTGGCGCCCATAATCCGCTATCTGATACACCGTTGCTTTCCTGCGATTACTACTGCGCATGCGCGAAAAAATCACCCGGCCTACCATCACTGATGGTGACCACAGTGGCGCTCATGCCTTATGTATCCGGGAGCGTCGGTAGTAGAGAGGACAGAGTTGTTCGGCAAAGTCCTGGTAGGAGACTCATCCTAAGGCCCAGACTCGATGCCGGGAAAAGATAGCGCTGTCTCCATTTGTTTACGAGTCGTGTCGTGGCTAGGTAGCGCCTTTGTTGGATTCTCCGTTGCTGTCGGACTCCTCCGGTGCGTTCGATACTGATTTTAGATTTTGTACATAGATATGCCAGTACCATTTTTCTTGCTCGTCTCGTATCTACAATTACTGAAGAAATTATACGGCGGATTTCTATCGTATTCGCGAATCGTGGAGCGAGTTTGATAGCTTCCACACCTTATCCTCCAGACGTAGGCACCAATCATATCGTCAGAAATTGTAGTAGCGTTCTTGTCTTTGAAACACCCACGCAGGTGAATCCTGATAACTTTGTAGGCTTCTTCTAAATGCTGTCAGTATGTCTCTGGAGTAATCAGATTCTGGACAGGGCATCGGTCGACGGGATGCGATGATGCTAGTTCACGTCTATGTACAAGGAATGCCGGGCTGTCCCGTCGCCTCATGGCGCGCTCTGATGGCAAACTGCAACGCATCGATGCGTTGGTCCCAATCTCGATATTAGTCTCCAACGTACTAAGCGACCATCGTTTTGATGATTAGGTTCGCTCCCTCCACGGGATTGCAATGTGGAGCGTAAACGGACGAGGTTCGGTATTTGATGGAACGAGGACAGCGGAATTGGCGTGAGGTAAACTACTGTTGTCCGGGATGAACTAGTTAGATTTAGACATCCGTGTCGATAAATAATGTGGCGTGTTACCTCTGTTATCAAGTTCGTGGCCCGCCATAGAAGCACCATTTCTATCCACTTACTGAAGCGTTCATGTGCAATCAAGGATCGCAAGCGGATCGCGACAATCCAATCAAATCCACGGACACCTGTTGCCAGGGAACGGCGACTGGTGCAGCGTGCAGGTTCTCTGTGAGCCTTTGTTGCGGCATTTTGTGAGCCAAACAATTCAAGCAGCTTCGCACGTACCGGGCGATTTCTTGGTACATTCCTAGCCAATAGTAAAGCCGGACCTATGCGTGCGGTGGTTTTTGCCACGCTCAAGTGATCGGCGGTCGGATCATGCATCTTTTGCAGTATGTCCGGTCGCTGATCTCGGGGAACATATTGTTTCCATTGTTCGACGGCCGGTGTCTCTCAGAAATCCAGATCATGGAGGATGTGCTGAAAGAGCTAGCCGTCCCATATCTCAAAGTCTGGGTGATCGGTTAGTCGGCACCTCGTTAAGAAAGTGGCGGGTACCAAGGAAATGTCACACCGCGTTTGATTGAGTTGAATTACAATTTCCGAGAAAGCACCTGCCATTTGATTCTAACTCCCTCTTCTTCGCATCAGATATCAAAATGGAATTGCTGCAGCTCGGTCTCAATGGTGAATCAGTATCCTTCCAAGTAATCCCGCATCCGACGAATGCCCCAGACTACGGCGAGACACTTTAACTCCGTGGCGTTATAGTTTCATTCTGCGGCGTTGAGAATTCGACTGGCATATGCGATAATACGCTCCCCTTCAGCCTGGTGTTGTGTTAATACGGCCCCTAGACTGTGCGAGCTAGCGTCTGTAGTCGAAAAACGGCACAGAAATCCGGGCATGCGGATGTTATAATGAGAGCCTCCTTTAGACGACGGAAGGCATAATCCTCAGGATCTTCTTATCAAGTTCTTCTTTGTGAGTGCGATGAACGGTGCAACCATAGTAGAAAAATTTGAAATGAACTTTTGGTACTAGGAAGCCATGCCCAGAAATTGCTTGAAACCTTGCGCACAGTAATGCCGGCTATCCTGTTATGGCACTTACTTTTTCCGAATCGATGTGTATGCTTTGTTGATCCATGACACAGCCTAGGTAGCAAAGGCTATCGCAGCAGAAGTGACACTTCTCCGGGTTCAAGCGTAGTTTCGCCTCTTGTAATCGTTGGAAGACTTCTCCGAGGTGCCGAAAGTGTTCGTCCAAAGTTCGATTGGCGATGACATGTCGTCTAGGTATACGAGAACATTAGATTCTAATTCAAGCCTATCACCGAATCCAACAATCTCTGGAAGGTAGTGGGGCGGAGTGTAGGCCAAAGGGCATCGGTAAACTGGAAGAGGCCCTTCCCCGGTACGATGAAGGCAGGTTACTGATCGGCTCTCGATCGTCAGCGATACTTGCCACTAGCCACTCTGTAAATCCAATGTCAAGTACCGAGCTCCTTGTAAGTTGTTCAGAGTTCGATCGTCAGCGATACTTGCCACTAGCCACTCTGCAAATCCAATGTCAAGTACCGAGCTCCTTGTAAGTTGTTCAGACCGTGATGTTCGGCAGAATATAAGTATCTTTTTTAGAAGCGGTATTGAGTTTGCGGAAGTCGATACAAAACCAATGTTTCCCATCCTTCTTCCGCGCGATTGCAAACTCCACGCTAGTGAAGGATTCGATGATGCCTTTTTCGAGCATCTTATCGACTTGTTGATGATGACCTGCATGACTGCTTCTATGTTGATACTGCTGTTTGATGGGTGATTCAGGTTTTAGTCGGATACAATATTTCGTTCGGTCGGTCGGCCCTTTAATAGATTCGAGCCTTGGTAATTCGTCAAAAACGCCTGATGCCTTTTCCTTGGCGAGTTTAAGGCCCTGTTCTGTTATGATCATACGTTTTAGCGGTATTTATCTGATTTGAGGATGGTGGTGGCAAGACGAATCCCATTTTAGCTCACAGATCGGTGCCGATAAATACTGTGCTTGCGAGGTCCGACAGTACGAAAAAATGGCAAGGAAATACTGTGCCAGTATTTCCTTGCCAATAAAGCGGCAAACGGATCGTCTCGATGACTTCGACTCGGGTATTGTCGGCTAGGAGAATATAGTCTCCTTGAGGACTGTTCTTAGGTATTTCTGAACTCCTCCCTGACACACGAGACCTCCGACCTCAGATCCAGGAGAGCGGAGAATTGGTGCTGACGGATCCACACTTCGATGTGCGGCCGAGGATATAGGGTATTTTATTCGGATTTGGACTGGGTGATGTCGTGGTCACTACGTCCCCGGCCCGTCCCGCGTTTCTCGTCAATGGGACAATTCCGGGTCAGAATGCCATCTTTATTACACCGTGAGCAAAACTTCTTAAGTGGACGCTTACAGTCCAATCTGTGACATCGCTGTTTGCACCGCCAGCAACAGTACTCACGATTGTATATCACCATGGCAATCATAGACTTGGCTGTTGGCGTCGGCTCAGATTGAGTTTCCTGGCGTCGGCCTCTTCGATCTTTGTAATCCTTGCATGCAAATCATTCATGAACATCTGGTCAATAAGCTGAATTTATAGTTGGTATTCCATGTTCTCATAGAATTGTTCCAGCTGTTCTCGCTCGGAATATTCTCCGACTTGTCACATCACGATGAGCACTATGCCGGAGAAGACACAGAACGATTCTTCTAATCGCTGAGAATGTCTACTAATTTCACACTTCAGGTATCTAGGTAACAGATAATAGTTGCGGAATTGTTCGCAAAAACTGGCTGAGCTTCCCTACGCTTTGTGATTATTTCTATACAGGAGTACCTCGCCTCGTAGAAACTCTGGTAGTCCTAGAAGCAGGTGCTAGGAGTATCTCCTCGAGACCATATAATTGACTCCTCTCTTTTCTCTAAGAGTTTCCGTTCTCTCTGACAAGCGAGTTTTTTTTCGTCGAAATAGTGGTTCTACTTCCGGATCTAGTTGATAATCTTGATGCGTTCTATTGGGCTTAACGGCGGCATCGCTTTGCTCCTTTCCGGAACATTAACGATATTATTTCCGGGATTGTCGGTTGAGTTGGGAGCGTAAGTATAAACGAAGTCGGCATCGCTTCTACTTGGCCGGTGGTATCGACGTTATATCGTTGAAGATGTTCTAGACTTGTTCTTTTGAAAGGTTATTAATCCAGGTAATCATGAGGATTTACGCATGCTGGGCTCTCCTTTAAGCAGATCTCTATTCGGGCGCCATGTAACGGTGCGTCTATTCCGGACATCACAAACTGGCTCGCCGGTTCCCAGAATTCGGGAGTAAGAGGAAGAGTCGACCGTACGAAACCTTTGACTTTTAAGAAAACCAGAATATATTTAAGCTAAAGATGATTACAATACAATAGAATTGTGTCGCACGTTGATCGCAGAAGTATATTGATAGCTTAGCTTAATCGGTTGGAGTTATCGATCATGGACGCAGAGTCGGATATTCTGCGAGTCGGATTTCTTTTGCTATCTTACAGGGACTCTTGCCGAGAGCGATGCGGCGCGGATTAACCGCGTGTATAGGATTGCGATGCGAGCGTGAATAAACAGAGTCGATCGGACGTGAGTATTCCGCGAAGAGCTGAATTCAGGTATGGTCAGGATTGTCGAATGCCAGGGGCACTCTGGCTAAGGAGAGATTGCACCCGTCTCCGTTGACAAGAACGGATCGATTGCTAAGAAGTCGTAAGAATTTCTCGATTGCTCCCTGAGGCTGCGAGCTGGTCGGATGTCGAATCAGAATAGGAATCGAAGCCTCACTCAGGCCCGCTTATATATCTGGCGCGGCCGCTGAACCTTCCAACTTTCGCACCACGGTCACGCCGCGTGGGGCAAATCACGAATTGGAGAGCCCATTGGTGGAAATGCTGAGGGCGCCCATAGGCGCCGAGTTTGTTTGGGCCAGTCGGTGCAATGGATGCGTTAGTGTGACACTAAGGTGTCATCACACACATGTATACAAGGTGTTGCATTTTAAAAACATCTCGCATCAACGCATCTCGATAATTCTTTAACGAAACATTTTTAACAAAAATGTTCCAAACAAAAGTTGTATGATTTCAAGGGAACGTAATATGGTGTCATTAATTTGGCCTTGACTAGTTACTTGAAGGTCACGTGAAGGTTAACTTCAATTTTTTTAATGGAACTACTTTTTATTACATATTCTTGCAGCTCATCTCGAGAGCTTTCCAAAACACTACAATTAAGTTAGTTTTCATTAAGTACTTTCCGAGTTATGAGGCTTGTGAAATCATTTCTTAATTTTACATAAACTGTAAAATATCTTGTAAAAGATTCATTTTTCGATTATCTTACCTTAATACTTTTATGTACAAAATAATGAGAGGAATCAATTGGTGTAAAGAAAATATATAGTTATTTTTAAGAAAAAATATGTAATTGTTAATTGCAAATTACATATTTTTTCTTGGAGACAATTATGTGTTTTCTTTACACCAATTGATATTCCACATTAATACCCGAAATGACTAAACATCGCTTTGAGAAGTAAATATTCCGAGCATCAATGATTCTGGTGCCATCCAGCGAATAGGAAACAACCTTCTCCTTTCTAAAACAAGATTTTAACAAAAATTTAATTTTTTGGTACAAACTGTTCATTTTTAGAATACGTGCAAATAAGAAACGTTTATTTATATCTTGCTTTATATAAATAAAAACTATTTATATTTTATATTACTTCAAGAAACAATGCACGATATTATTATGATAAAATGGAAAGTATTTTCAAAAAATTAATTTTTTTAATAATTAATTTTTTTAAATAATTGTATTTACCACACGATAATAATCATCCTTGTAGATATCTCTAGCTAGTCCAAAATCTCCAATTTTAATGACATGATTCTCGCGATTTCTTGAAGATATTAAACAATTGCGACACGCTAAATCTCTATGTACGAAACGCAACTCTTCCAAGTAGCAACAATCTCACGCAACATCTTCGCACATGATGAGCAAATCTTGCAAACACAGAGTATATGAATCTGACGCTTACAAATTTCGACAATTTCTCAAATATTTTAACAGATCACCAGTTTCCATCAATTCCAACATTAGTAACGGAGATTCCCCATCTAAACAAATGGTCAATAATCTTATATGTTTATGTCGAAAGTGATTCATAAGCCTAGCTTCTTTTAAAAATTTCTTTTTTTCATTGAAAGAAGCATTTTTTCGAAGCATTTTCATTGCAGCGGATATCTCTGTGGCCGATCTTTCTAAATTCTTCACATTTCCTTGAAATACCTGTGAAATATTTCGTAAAAATTGTCATGCGTACTTCATTAGAAAATGTATAATTTAATGTCAAGTAATATTATATTTTACTTCATATTAAATAATTCAACGAAAAATATAATAAAGTACATATTTGTTGTATGATCTAAATTTTATATTACTTATAATCTATTATAAAAATGTAATTTATATCTTTATTAGAAAACATCTATCTGTTTCGTTGATCTAGAAATCAATTTGAAACATTGCTTGAAAAATTAATTTTTATCATTCCGAATGCACCGCTACTAAGAAGTTTTGTAAATGTGATTTGTTTACGTTCGATTTTGTCGCATATTTATCCGAGTTATAATGTAACATAGGATTGTAAATCATATTAAATTGTGTTTCGGCAAAGTACTTCATGTAGAATTGCCAATTCTATGTCGGTCATTGTTGAAGACAAATTGTTCATTATTACCTCTGCGTTGACGATATACTGTTATAAAATTTCAACTTTTATGTAATATGCATTATAAAATTTATTGTTCTTTAGCAAATTTGTTTGTTTAATTTCATATAAATAAATACTATTACTATAAATAAATACTATACTATTTTCAGTAAATTTTTAGGTTAGTTATATCATATATAGGGTGCTCCATTTTAACTTTCCCATCGAAATATCTCGTAAAGTCTAAAAGATACGAAAAAATTCAGACAAAGGGGATACAAGATGCTATTAGTTTGACCTTGGAGAGAAAATGTAATTTGCAATTAACAATTACATTTTTTTTTCGAAAAAAATTATGTGTTTTCTTTACACCAATGGATTCCTCTCATTATTTTGTAAATTAAAGTATCAAGATAAGATAATCGAAAAATGAATATTTTACAAGATATTTTACGGTTTATATAAAATTAAGAAATGATTTCAAGTCTCATAACTTGGAAAGTACTTAATGAAAACTAACTTAATTATAGTGTTTTGGAAAGCCCTCGAGCTATAAGAATATGGAAAAGCATATAGAGTATCCTGTTTCAAAAATTCGAGGTGACTTTTGAGTTCATGTGACCTTCAGGTGACTCTTTAAGATAAAACTAATCCACCATCTTATATACTTCGAAACCATACAACTTTTGTCTGAAACATTTTTTCGTATCTTTTAGAATTTACGAGATATATCGATGGGAAAGTTAAAATAGAACACCCTTGTTCACATAGGTGTTTCAAACTACCCGTATCACCCATTTAAAAACTAGAGAAGTGCAACTTCTCCTGTATATATATATATATATATATATATATATATAGGAGAATATATATATATATATACAGGAGATTGCGTTACATTAAACCTTAACTTTTGTCTGAAATATTTTTGTCTGCCGCGCTCAGTTTTTGAGATATTCGGCTGATACGGATGGTCTGCGACACCCTATATATATATATATATATATATATAGGGTAATATAGGGTGTTCCCCATAATATAAGGGCGTCATGTTTAATGCGTTACATTAACTTTTTTTTGTAATATTTTTATCTGAAAAAATATTACAGACAAAAGTTAAGGCTTAATGTAACGCATTACATGACGATATCAGTATGACCTTGGAGAATCATTTAAAGGTCACGTGAAGGTCACCCTCAATTTCTTAAATGAAACTCCCTATTTTTTATTGCATATTCTTGTAGCTTATTTCAAGGGCTTTCCAAAACACTATAATAAAATGTTTTTCCTTTAAGTACTTTTTGAGTTATAAGGCTTGAAATCATTTCTTAATTTTACATAAACCGTAAAATATCTTATAAAATATTCATTTTTCGATTATTTTACCTTAATACTTTTATATGCAAAATAATGAGAGGAATCAATTGGTGTAAAGAAAATATAGTTGTTTCGAAAAAAAAATGTAATTTGTAATTAACAATTACATATTTTTTCTTAAATTATTTTTCTTTTCTCTCGAGATAAGCTAAAAGAATATGTAATAAAAAGTAGAGAGTTCCAGTTTAAGAAATTGACGGTGACCTTCACGTGACCTTGACAATACTCTTCAAGGTCATATTGATATCGCCATGTAATGCGTTACTTAAAACCTTATAACTTTTGTCTGCTGTGCTCAGTTTTTGAGATATTCAGCTAATACTGGCGGTCTGCGACACCCCGCATATACAGGGTGTTTTAAAAAGTATATCAAATACATTTAAGGAGATGTTCCTCACACCTCAAGGATGAAAAAATGTTATATGAACATAGACGTAGAAATGGATTTCAGGAGTTATAGTTGAAAATACTATTAGTTGTATTAGTTACACAAGGAAAAATTTAGGATTAATTATGATAGAGAACAATCGTTTAATTAGGCTTATTTACATTTAGTTTTAATGTGAGTATGTTACAATATCTTGAGTATGTTACAATAAATGTTGAAAATGAATTGATGATTAAATAAAACATGTACTTTATGCATGATGGAGCTCCTCTTCATTTCAGCCGTATTAGTTATGATTTTCTGAATCAAACTTACGGTGATCGGTGGATAGGAAGAGGTGGACCTACTTTGTGGCCTCCACGTTTTCCGAATCTCAATCCGATAGACTTTTATTTGTGAGGACATTTAAAGACAATCGTACATGTTACAGTGCGTGATATTCAAGATCTTCGTGATCCTATCACTGTAGGTTGTGAGACGCTGTACGCCAGGCATTTTTGAACGTGTCGTAAATCGATGCGTTAAGGTATTCACTGCTTGTATTCAGGAAAATGGTGAACATTTTCAACATTTATTATAAATAAGCCTAATTAAACGATTGTCGTCTACAATAATTAATTCTAAATTTTTCCTGTAAGTAATACAGCTAAAGTATTTTCAACAACTCCTAAAATAAGCATTTCCGCACCTATGTCTTTTCATCCTTCGGGTGAGGAATATTTACTTAAATTTTTGACATACCTGTTTAGAAATCCTGTATTTGTATGTACACACTGTTCCATAAGAGCGTGTTGATCGTATCTTCTGAAAAAAAAATTATTCAAAATTAAATTTATGACTTTGAAATATAATCATTGCACTACAATGCATTTACTTAGTATGTTGTCCAGTCGTCATCATTGTCGATTATGATCTGGCATCGGACATACTTTGGACATACTTTGGACATACTTTCGACGAGATTTTCCGCCATTTCGGGTAGAAACCTTCATATTTGTCGGATGTGACGTGATAACTGTTTCAGATTGAAGATTCGCTTTTTTCTGAGCTTGATCTTCAAGGCTCTCCACACGTTTTCGATGGGATTAGCGTCAGGCGACTGAGAAGACCAATCCAGTGTCCAGCCATTTTCATGTTTCTACTCCGTGCACGCACAGCTTCGATATTTCGGATCGTTATCTTCTTGAAACACCTACAAGTTGTTATCTGAACCAAACCATCTTCGAGCAGACTTCAATAAACATTGTTCACATATTTTGTTCATTTTTTGTGCATTAAGGTTATCCGTAAACAAGTACCAAACTCCAAATCCTTGTTTACAGAAGCAACTCCAGACATTCACCTTTACCGGGTGCTTTACTGTGAGCTGAATAACGAGAACTGCACGAGTTGATCACATATGCCTTCTTGTACGTCAAACCCAAAAAGAGGTGAAGATGACGTTGGAGAAATTACGGTCGATATTAGCCCTCGACCACAACAGACGTTTTTCGATATGTTGTCGCTCAAAAATGGTTTTAACTTTGCACCGCCACCCGTAATTGGCATCGCGTCGAATAGTGTTCAGGCTTATTTCTACATCCTTTTTCGATAAAAGTAACTTGGCTTTTCGTAGAGAACACCTAGGATTCTTCGCAAAGATCTTTAAAATCGCTTTGTCGTTCTTTTCTGATGTTGAGCGATGCGTACCACGTTCCGGCAGATTGTCTACATTTTTCACGTCGTTATATCTTTTCACCCACTTTTAACGAATGATATTGGCTTGCCCATGTAGCGACTGGTGACTGCGAATGATATTTTGAATCCTTTTGGATGGCTACAGAGGAACACCGCTTCGAAGCGGCTAGCATACGCTGCATTCATTAATGTCACTTTGCACACAGACAACAAACCATACTACTGTTTTAACCTCAAAGCATTGAGGCCAAGTAAGTCGGACGTAAGACAGATGCACCATCTAGTGACGAAATTAGAAAGAATACGTTCTTGTGCAGAGTGTATATATGTATGTATAATCTATAATTCAAGTTGATACCTATATTAAATACACTTACAACAATAAAAATAGTAAACGTAGATTATAGTAATTATAACGATAAAAAAAACTTAACATCAATGCTAAGTAATATATTTTTGCTATTATTTCTGGAGTGTTCGAAATATCTATATTAAGTAAAAATATAAATTTAATATCTTCGTGTGTATGTGTTTTTACAAATTTATTTTTACTTAACTTTATTCCAAAAATTTAATTTTTTTTAAATTTTAATTCAATCTAAGAAAATCTATTTAAATTCTATTTAAATCTATTTAATCTATCTAAAAAATCAGCATAATATTATAATATTTATTGCAACTACTTTGTAAGAACGTTAAAATATTGCAAATTGCAATGCAACATTAACAAAACATTGTAGAAATATAAATTAACAAAATATCAGTTAGTTATTAGCAATATTTATATTTTGGAAACATTATAATACTATAACACTGTTAATTTATCTATAAAAATAATGTAATAATATATTTTTTTATATTTGTATATATGCGATGAATTTTACTTTTTGCAGAAGTCAAATGAATTAATAACACAGAAATACATAATATAGAAAATACATAATATGAATCGATTAATATAATTCTAAACTAAAGAAATTACTATTTTTTTTATTAAAGGATATATGTAGATAATATTTTATATCATCATTATATAATATATTTTATGATATATTAATAGCCAGCTAGCAAGATGTCTAAAGATATCTTAATAATATATTATAATGTCATTAAAGTGTTATTAAGATTTCATTCTGCCTGGGATACACTTATATATAAATATGATTAATCTTAATATATGATGAATTTTAATGTTTTATTATATTAAAAATAAGTAATATTTTATCTAAAATTATATTTTTTTAATTTTTATTTCTACATGCATTTTTATGTATTTCTTATGTATAAATATATGTAACAGATGAATATAATGGATTTTTAAAATTTTTAAATAAAAATATAATTAGTGACAAATGCATAATTAATTCTAATTAATTTTTATATATTTACTCCATTATAAGAGTATATAAAACATCTATAGTAAAAAAGTGATTCATATAAATAGAAATTTAAAATAATTTTCAAATAATAAAGATATAAGACTCGAAATATAAAATTAACAAATTAGTTTCAATAGCAATATGAGTCGATGTTATGACACATTTATTTATTTATTATACAATAAAAAACATGAAACATGAAACAAATGAAAATAAAATAAAAATAAAAAGAAGGAATAGCGAACGTTTCGACCTTATTTTTGGATCATTTTCAGCGCAAATGTGATGATGTGATAAAAATATAACAAAGGTGTTACGTATCTGAATCGATGAGGTAGGATGCTGTAAAATGATTTTGTATTTAAAATATAATATCTTAAGTTACTAATTGATTATGTATAAATATAATTTTATAATATATTATTTTGTTAGATTTGATATTGATAGGTAATATTATTAGGTAGTTGCAATATACAATATATTCTTTCAAATATATTATTGTAATGTTGCTATTATATTTCATTGTAATATTATAAAAAATGCATATCTTAATACACAATCTTATAACAATGATTCAGCAGAGTTTCATAATATTTGCAATATAATATTATATTATATTATAATATTATATTATAATATTATATTATATATAATATTACAATAATAATATTATAATATAATATTACAATATTATATTATAATATTAAATTATATTAAATTATATTAAATTATATTAATATTAAATTATATTATATATATATTATATTATAATGTATCAATTAACATTTTGTGCTGAATATCTTCATTTGCTTACCAAGTGTTGAAAAATTAAATCTTTCATTAGCTGGTCCTATAAAATTTTCCTCATTCGAGGTATCTCAATATCAAGCGAAGCATGTAAAACTCCCGATTGTAAATTTCCGATATAGTATATTATTTTTATAATTAATTTTAATATAATTCATTGTTTGTCACTTTTCTATTACAATGTCTTTGTATTGTATTGCCGAAAAAATCGTCAGATTGATGCTTGAGATCCATGCTATTTGTGTTGATCTTGCTCAAAGTAATATTGTTTGTGTCTAAGTATATGTGAAACAATTTTACTTAAACTCTCGTTGTAAAAATCGCTAATATTAAATGGATACACATGCACGTATATCAAATAATTTTGTACTGATAACAAGTTAATTTTTGTGAAAAATCTGCCATACGTTTTGGCATATTGATAATTTCGCTCTTTTATTGCGTGCCGTTTACTAATGTAACTGACTTCCAATACACTTCGTAGGCTTCATGCCATGCAGTTCACTTTCTTGAGTGGCATCCAATAAAAACTGCTATAGTAGGCGTCAAAGCTAGAACACTTATGTTTTCTGGTGCATTAAGCTTGCCTCAATTAGTTTTTATTGGCATCATTCAAATCGAATAAATTTATTAATAATTGATCAAAATAAAAATTGCTTAAAACAAACTTCAACTTGTACTCTATAAACGATGTTAAGTTCTGAATCTCGTAATATTGCTCGCTCGTCTGCACATTGAATTTTTCAGACCTGTTGAGATTGTTGTCTTAACAATGACTTACAGAGATAATATATATAGTAGTTGGTAAATTATATTTTTTGCATTTACTCTTTACAATCGGCTTCGGAAGATTTACAATGATGCTGTTTGTCGTTGCAATTACTTTTTCAAAATTATAAAATTTTTTTTCGGATGTCAGACATCCTTGGAGGATATGGTTGTGAAGATTTATCAAAAACGTAAATTTTATTTAAAAATTAATTTTTAACTGAACTGATTATTATCTTTTCAATGTATTCATCTGCATTTAAACTCTTGAGAATTGCATATTTCTTTTTCAAAACATAGAGAGTATATTGAAACGAATAATCAATTGCAAAAATGTAAATGTTTGTTTTGTCAATCGCTATAGAGCTGAATTCCACTGCATCGCTTATGTCTTTGTTGCGTAAAATCATATTGCACATAGAAACGTTAATGTTTGTCACAATTATGCAATCACCACTTAACTAGAGTAAATTAACTCCGCATTATTCATGTCATCAATTATCATATAATTAAAAGTATATATATAAAGTGGGCAAAAATATATTTAAAAATATTGGATGCATTTATCTGAACAATTTGCTCATTTTTTTCCATCGAAATCACTTTTCATAATATCATATTTTCTATTCGTCAAATTATAAGATACGTGATATAAAATTCTAAAAAATATATAATTATTTTACTCACTATAAATCATTATTTTAACAAAACCAAAAACTTATATGTATGTAGTGAAAATTCGAAATTTTTATAATTGCATAATAACTTATTCTTTTTAATTATGAAATAATTATAAAACTACATAAAATTATAGAAAAATTAGAAATTTGTATAAATTTTTAATAGAAAATTATTTTTTCAGGTGAACGAGTCCTGTAGTAAACGTATCCTGTAGATGGTAATATATTTATATATTTAGAAGCAACCATTGTTGCTTTCGAAATCTTATTAAATTTAATTATGCCATTTTCCTACATTGTTAAGTCGAATTTTATAATATAGGAGGATAGCTCTTGATAGTAGTTATTTCTCAAATATAGATTTCTTGCTACCCAGTCAGAGTTCATATAGATCAGGCATGTCAAACACGCGGCCCGCGGGCCACATGCGGCCCGCCAATATAAAGGTTGCGGCCCGCCGAGACTTCTTGAAAATTTTTTGAAAAAAATATTAATTAATTATTTTGAAATAAATTTTATTTTTATTTGTACACTTTAGTTTAAATTTTGCATTTCAATAATTTTTAATTTAATGCTTGAAAGAAGAAAAAATAAAGGATTAAATTAAATCGAACAAACGTAAATCTCATTTATGTGTATTTACGATTGGGCAAACACTTTGCGGGCACGATGGTCCGGGGGAATAGTGCATGAAACAGCGGCCGAACGGAGATAAAAACACAAGACGATCAGAAACATGATAGTAATGTGATGCAAAGCGATCTAATCGACCGACATACGACACATGTTTGTACAAGTCGTCACAAAGCGCAGTGTTTGCTCAATCGTTTGCGAATTATATTTTCAACTATAAAGTGGATTTTGGTTTTTGGTTTTAATCATATTAAATTAAAAAGTTATTTAATAATAATATAATCAAACTTCAAGAACAATGAGTAAGAAAAGATTAATCGAAGAGGAACATCGTAATTTTCAAGAAAAATGGGAACTACAATATTTTTGTGTCCAAAGCAAGAGTAAAATATTATGCCTGATATGTAAGAACTCGATTGCAGTTGCTAAGGAATATAATCTTAAAAGGCATTATGACACAAATCATAAAGCAAATTATGACCAATACGTTGAAAAACTTCGTGAAAACAAATTGTCAGAATTGAAATCAATTCTGCAAAAACAACAAAGTGTATTCACTAAATCTGTCGAAGACAATACAGTTGCTGTAAAAGTTAGTTACATATTATCACATTTAATCGCAAACAGATCGAAACCATTTACTGAAGGGAAATTTATTAATGAATGCTTAATTAAAGCAGCGGAAGTATTGTGTCCAGAACAAATAAAAAAATTTTAAAGTGTAAGTTTAAGTCGAAATACTGTAGCTAGCAGAATCGATGAAATAGCCGAGAATTTGAGAAATCAGTATAATTTAACAATATCAACATTTTAATCAAGCCTACTCTATTGCAATTGATGAAAGTACAGACATTCGAAATATCGTTCAGCTGGCCATTTTTATTCGCGGATGTGATGTTAATTTGAAAATAAGTGAAGAGCTTTTGGAAATCATTCCTATGCATAATACAACTACTGGAGCTGATATTTTTGATGCACTTATGGAAGTTTTGAAGAAGTATAAGTTACCATTGGAAAAGTTAGTTTGTCTTGCAACTGATGGTGCACCTAATATGACCGGCATTACTAAAGGAGTTGTTGCAAGATTAAAAGAAACATGCAAACAACATTAATAATAATTTTGAACATTTTCATTGTATTATTCACCAGCAAGTACTGTGCTCCAAAGTTTTAAATATCGGATATGTTTTAAAAATAGTCACCAAAATTGTAAATTTTATTCGAGCACGTGGACTTAATTATAGCCAATTTGCTTTATTTTTGGAAGATATAGAATGTGAATACACCGATCTATCATATTATACGGAAATTCGATGGCTTTCGAGTCATAAAGTGTTAAAACGATTCTTCAAACTGAATGAAATCATAATTTTTTTGAAAACAAAAAATTATGAATGTGCCGAATTAAAAGATGAACAATGGATAAAGGACCTGGCTTTCTCAGTTGACATTACAAGTCATCTTAATCAACTCAATCTTAAGCTTCAAGGCAAAAATCATGTTGTTACAACGCTATTTGATAATATTAACGCTTTCAAACAAAAATTATTACTTTGGCGAAAACAAATAGAAAAAGAGAACTTGTCTCACTTTGAAAGCTGTCAATATCTATTGCTAAAATCACCTGAATTAAAATTTGCAGAATATACTCACCAAATTAAATTGTTAGAAACGGAATTCGATCAGAGGTTTTCTGATTTTAAAAGCTGCGAATTACAATTTTGTTTTTTTACTTCACCTCTATCTATTGATATTGAAATTGTTGATGAAAACTCACAAATGGAATTAATTGAAATCCAATGTGATTCTTTGTTGAAGCAGAAATGTATGGAAGTTGGAATTCCAGATTTTTATACATATTTATCTGTAGATCGGTTTCCTAAAATGTTATTGTTTGTTATGCGTATATTGGCTATGTTCGGAAGCACTTATTTATGCGAGCAACTATTTTCTTTAATGAAAAATAACAAAAATCCAGAAAGGTCAAGATTAACCGATCAACATTTATCATCAATTTTGAAAATTGCATCAGCTCAACATATTCAACCAAATTTTGATAACTTGCTTTGTGAAAAACGATGTCAAATATCTTCTAAAAAATAATATTAATGTGATTTTGTTTATTTCTTATTATAGCTTTTACTTTTGTTTATAAAAAATGTAAAATATTTTTTATTATAGTTTCTATTTTTGTTTTTCTTTTTATAAAAAATCGTAAAAGATTTTTAGTTTCAAAAATAACAAAATATAAAACGACTATGTATGTATAATAGTGTATAACGGATAACGTATATTATACAATATATTGAGTCTAATAAATACATAATACAATAATTATAAAAATCGTATTTTATTTATTTTTTGAACATTGAAAACATGCGGCCCTCAACTTAATACAAAATAGATCATGTGGCCCGTAATATCATACGAGTTTGACATGCCTGCTATATATCAATAAATATTACTATAAAAATTAGAAATTGAAAAAAATAACATAAAAATCTGTTCAAGTGTCATTATATATTAATGTAACGGATATATAGTAGATAGAAAACTTTATTAATTTTAAAAATTTTAATTTTTAAAAATAATAATTTTATATATATATATATATATATATATATATATATACAGAGTGTTCTATTTTAACTTTGCCGAAATCGAAATATCTCGTAAAGTCTAAAAGATACGAAAAAATGTTTCAGACAAAAGTTGTATGGTTTTAAGGGGAACATAAAATAGTTCTATTAGTTTGATCTTGAAGAATCATCCGAAAGTCGCGTGAAGGTCACTTCCAACTTTTTAAACGGGACACCCCTTTTGCATATTCTTGTAACTCATCTCGAGAGCTTTTAAATACTATAATTAAGTTAGTTTTCATTAAGTACTTTCCAAGTTATGAGACTTCATCCTAAAATGAATATTTTACAAGATATTTTGCGGTTTATGTAAAATTAAGAAATGACTTCAAGTCTCATGACTTAGAAAGTACTTAATGAAAATTAACTTAATTATAGTATTTAAAAGCTCTCGAGATGAGTTACAAGAATGCAAAAGAGGTGTCCCATTTAAAAAGTTGGAAGTGACCTTCACGCGACTTTCAGGTGACTCTTCAAGATCAAACTAATAGAACTATTTTATGTCCCCCTTAAAACCATACAACTTTTGTCTGAAACATTTTTTCGTATCTTTTAGACTTTGCGAGATATTTCGATGGCAATGTTAAAATGGACCACCCTGTATATATATATATATATATATATATATAGAGAGAGAGAGAGAGAAGAGAGAGAAAGCGAGAGAGAGAGAGAGAGAGACAAAATAATATAGTCAAATTTTAATATACCGTTTCAATTGAACTTAATGTATTATACTATATAATATCCATTTATAAACAAAGTTTCGAAACTTTATACATTCTTTTATTACAACATCGCACATACTTTTTCTTTTATATTGAATTGTTTTATTTTATCTTATCTTATTGTGTAGAATATACAATTTATTATCATTCATTTTTAGTTATACACACTACTAATTACAATAACATTTAATTGTTTCTTAATCATGCGTAAAATATCTCTTACCTGCCTAATTTAAATTCGGACAAATGGAAACATTTTCTTTATGGAGACCTGTTTGAAATGGTATAATCTTTCGGTATAAACGTGAATTAGTTGCCTTTGTCGATACTAAATCTTTCAATAAAACACATAAAATTTTTCCAAACATAATTTGCATATTTCGTAAACATTTGCATTCAATCGGTTTTTGTTGAATCCTCAATTAGTTGTTTTTCTCACTCTACTAATTCTGTGCTAGTCGAATTGACATTAATTCATATATATATATATATATATATATATATATATATATATATATGTGTGTGTACAGGGTAGACCATTTTAATCTCCGGACGTAAATATCTCGTATAGTAAGCAAAATGGAAAAAAATATTTAAAACAAAAGTTTTTTGACTATGAGGGGGACATAAGATGGTGTCATTGATTTGACCTTGTGTAATCATTTGAAGGTCATGTAAAGGTTACCTTCAATTTTTTTAATGGAACCTGCTATTTTTCATTACATATTCTTATAGTTTATCTCAAGAACTTTTCAGAACACTATAATTAAATGTTTTTTTATCAAGTACTTTTCGAGTTATAAGGCTTAAAGTAATATCTTAATTTTACATTAACCATAAAATATCTAGTAAAATATTCATTTTTCGATTATCTTAGCTTAATACTTTTATGTACAAAATAATGAGAAGAATCAATTGGTGTAAAGAAAAAACATAGTTGTTTTGAAGAAAAAATATGTAATTGTTAATTACAAATTACATATTTCTTCCTCGTATAAGAATATGTAATGAAAAATAGCAGGTTACATTTAAAAAATTGAAGGTAACCTTTACGTGGCCTTCAAATGATTACACAAGAACAAATCAATGACACCATCTCATGTCCCCCTCATAGTCAAAAAACTTTTGTTTTAAACATTTTTTTCCATCTTGCTTACTATACGAGATATTTACGTCCGAAGATTAAAATGGCCTACCCTATATATACACACACATATTTTTAATAAATTCCTTCAAATTCAGTTCTAACGAATCACAAGTTATTATCTTCTAATATTATATTTTTAGATTTCTCTTTATGGTCGATTACAATATATCTTAAGATTAAATTAAGGGAACTCTTAATAAATACATAATTTCTATTCTTTTAGGAGAACAAATGTGAAATATGAATAATGTGAAATAATACATATTCATTTGATATTGCGTTAACACAAGAATATAATTATTATATATCAATTCCTTTTTAATTTCTTTTAATATTGTAGTAAAAAAGCAGAGTCAATAAACAAATAATAATCGCAATCAAATTACACCAAAGAAGTTATAGAATTACAGATCTTATGTAACATTTTCATCCACATTTAAGTACACGTAATGTGTAATTTCAAATTTCACTTAAAATTCACTTAAAATTCACTTAAATATTTGCTATATCTTCGATTTTATTAATATATAATTATAATTAAACAAATATAATTATGTACAAAATAAATATAATTATGACAATTCGTTTGTACGATTGTGTTAGTACTTACAATTGTGTTATTATGCTTTTTAAAATCCATTATTCGTACACAATTCTGTGATATTCATGTGATGCAGTTTGAATCAAGCAGATAAATAACACGGTAGCGTTTCACAATAGTAACTGACTTCAAATGATCAATCTGACCATGTGTTGCGTGATGACGTCTTATTAGCTGCATTCCGTTGTAATTTATTTTGCTCCGCGGAGATACTCGCCGTTATTTTAAAAAGAATTAAAATTTTTTGACAAAAAAGTATATATATATATATATGAAAAATAGTTTTATATATAAATAAAAATAGTTATATGCATAACTGTTTAATTTTATTAAACTTCTTATATCAATTTATTTCTGAGTAATCTTCTTTTTGGCATAAGAGACACGTTTATTATATAAAAAAAGATATTCTGATTATAAGAAATTAATTAAATAATGGATTTAAAAAAAGTGATTTATATGTTTCCTGTGATATTCATATTATGCATTTTAAATCAAGCGATACGTAACGCGATAGCGTTTTTACATTAATATAAATGTACAAAAATAAGTATAAATTTACAATAGCACATAAACTAAAATAATTAATTGTACGAATTATTATTATATTAATTATTAATTATTAATATAATTATTATCGTTATTTGCATTGAATAAACTTATAATATAATATAATAACTTATATAACTTTATAATATAATATAATATAACAATTTATAATATTAATTACTTTATTATTTTTTACTATTGTATTATACTATTGTCATTTTATATATGACGGTCTTTATATTATGCACTAATGTGCATTAGTGCATAAATCCAAATTCTCTCTTTCTCTCTCTATAAATTAATTGCTTTATTTCCAAAAAATTGTGATAGACACCTTAATCACATTTTATTAAATACATATGAAAATAATTGATACTTAATCGATCTTCTTGTGTGTTGACTTATTCAATTCATTCATATTTTAAATGATATATAAAATTTTTATTTTTAAAATATTTTTGTATTATTAAAGAAATTCTTCTATATAAGAATAATTTAAACAAATATTTATGTAATGATCTCTTTTTAAATTCATGTATAATAATGAACGTATTTCCAAAAATTGTATAAATTTATAAAAACTTTATTTCCTCTAACAATGATATGAACGTACAAAAATTTATATGTATAGTTTGAAGTAGGAAAAACATTATATAAATATAATATCAAAAAAAAACTTCAAAACATAATATAAAAAAATCTTGGAAAGAAAATTATAATTATTAATATTTATGAATTTACAAAATAGTTAATACTAGATTTAAAAAAGTGCAGATCTTATATAAAATACAAAAATATACATTTGTCAAATGTCTAATAAATATCAAACATTCAAATATTAATACATGCATATCCATCTACAATTTATTCCTTATTAACTAAAGTTATTTATATCAGTTGGATAATATAATTATAATATTCATTATTAATTTATAATATTTACTGGATTCAATAAATCTCTTCTATGTCACTTCTTAGAGTTATAATATTTTCGAGACAAAATTTGAAGGTTGGTTTAATTTCGTTACATTGCAACAACACAGCATTAATATCAAATGGATAGTTAACCTTTTAACTACGGCATTGTCAATAGATGACGAAACGTTTTATGAAACATGGCTGTCGTTAATAAGTAACTTTAAGATGCTATGATGCGGAGATCATTTATTGACAATTCCATTAGTTCTTTATGTTATCTCGAGTCGAGTTATTTATTTTATTCATCAATAAAATGCATAACAAAGTGACAAACATTTCATAAAATATTATCTATATAGAAATATTAATTAATGCAAAAATATATTATTATAGATATTTTAAGTATGCTAAAATAAAATCCAGAATATTTTATATATATGTTTGTCATACTAATGTAATTTAAAAATTTAAATAATTTAGATAGTTTTTTAGAATGACAGAGAGAGAGAGAGATAGGGAGGGAGCAAGGAAAGGAGAGAAAGAGAGAGAGAGGAAAGAAAGGAGAAAGAATCATTATCGAGAAAATGAAAAAAGGACAAGCAAATATACAGTGCCTACCAAAAGTTCCGGGATGGTCGAATATTTCATAAACTATGCACTTTAGAAAGAAATGTCTCAGACAAAAGTTGTATGGCTTGAAGGGGGTCATAAGAAGATGTCATCGGTTTGACCTTGAAAAATCGTTTGAAGATCACGTGAAGGTCACCTTTAATTTTTTTAAATGAATCTATCTATTTTTTATTGAATATTCCAGTAGCTCATGTCGAAAGCTTTCTAAAACACTACAATTAAGTTAGTTTTCATTAAGTACTTTCCGAGTTATGAGGTTTGAAATTATTACTTAATTTTACATAAATCGTAAAATATCTTGCAAAATATTCATATTTTGATTACCTCACCTTAATACTTTTATGTACAAAATAATGAGAGGAATCAATTGGTGTAAAAGAAACACATAATTGTTTCGAAGAAAAAATTTGTAATTTGCAATTAACAATTACATATATTTTCTTAAAAACAACTATGTATTTTCTTTACATCAATTGATTCCTCTTATATTTGTACATAAAAATATGGTAAGATAATCGAAAAATGAATATTTTACTACATATTTTATGATTTATGTAAAATTAAGAAATTATTTCAAGCTTCATAACTCGAAAAGTACTCAATAAAGAAATACTTTAGTGTTTTGGAAAGCTCTTGAGATAAGCTACACGAATATGCAATAAAAATAGGTGGTTCCATTTAAAAAATTATACAGGTGACCTTCACGTGACCTTCAAACGAATTTTCAAGGCTAAATCAATGACAACATCTTATGGCCCCCTTCAAACCATACAACTTTTGCTTGAAACATTTCTTTCTAAAGTGCATAGTTAATGAAATATTCGACTATCCCGGAACTTCCCGTGTAGAAAATTGTTAAGGATTTCCTTAAAAAACTAAAGGTCCCGATGAGGACATACTAAGGATACATTAAAAACTATTGCCTTACTCCTGCCTAATTTGGATCTTATTAGGATTTTATAAGGATGCCTTAACTATATATATATATATATATATATATATATATATACATATTTTAATAGGGCCAATTTACTAGGACCCAAAATGGATTTCTTAAGGATGCAATATTTGAGAAAAATAAGGATTTAATAACGTCTGCTTAACAGGGCCTCAAAAGGAATTGCTAAAAATACTTTAATTAGATTATAAAATCTTAAAAAATTAAAGGCCCCGATAAGTACATATTTAAAATACCCTAAAATCATTGCCTTACTACTGTCTGATTTGGACCTTATTAGGATTTTATAAAAACGCCTTAACTATACATATACATATTTTATAGGGCTAATTTACTAGGGCCCAAAATGGATTTCTTAAGGATGCAATATTTGAGAAAAATAAGGATTTAATAACGTCTGCTTAACAGGGCCTCAAAAGGAATTGCTAAAAATACCTTAATTAGATTAGAAGCTTCTCACCGCTAGGTGGCGAAAAGGAAAACGCCTAACTCGTAAGTGAAATTTATCTAAGACAATAATATAAGGCCGCGGTATATGGCCACAAATCACGGCTTATCGGTCAAAGAGAGCAGACAATTATAGTCGCATCTCCTCTAACTTTTGCAAGGAGCTCCAGGGCTCCATATAATTAACCGCAAATGATTAATTTTTTTAAAATTCTATCATATGTGTATCTATACAGAACATTAAATCGATCAAGTTTTTGAGAAATGACAAAAATAAAAATTTATATATATATATATATATATATAACTTTTATAAAAGAATATATATTTTGAGCAGGATTTGATAGGATTCCCTCAAAATAAATTATAAACGTGGCAAAATAAGGTATTTTAATGAGAACCATAAATTTTCCTAAAAGGACTTTAAAATCTAACCTTAAATATAAGCTAATAAATATAAGACATTTTATTCAGGACTTGATAAATATTCCTTAAAAGGACCTTAAAATTTTAACCTTAAATATAAGCTGGTAAATATAAGGTATTTTATTCAGGACCCGATAAATTTTCTTTGAAAGGGCATTGTGAACCATTTGTTACATTTCCTTTAAGGTCCTTTTTATTTTACTCTAATAGGGCCCGATTAATATTAAGGCCAATTAACTAGGTCCTTATAAAAGCCTTATAAAATTTTCTACACGGGTTTTAGTAGGCACTGTATAATATAATCTGAATATAATATAAATAATTTATGAATTATTTACCATATTTATTACTCTGTACGTTGTCTGTTGTACATGATGCTTTGCAGATTTCTTTTTCCTCTCCTGTTCATCTGTTTGCTATATTTTCATGGTCTACTCGCACTCCTGAAAATACGATTAATAATGATTAATCAAATATGCAACGATCATGAAACATATCATTTTGCATTTCTGATCGCGGAATAATCAATTGAAAGTGATATAGCAATCGTTTAATAATTTATTTATACTGACATTTTAGCGTATTTAAAAAAAGATTAAGGTATTGTATGAAACATATTAAACTCTATAAATGTTAGATAAATATTATTAGATAAATAATTTATATATTATTAGATATATATATATATATATATATATATATATTATATATTATTAGGTAAATAATTATTATCTATGAGAATAAATAATTGGAAACTCGTAAAAATTGTCGCTTCAATTTTTATTTACAATTGAATAATCGCGCTTTGATAAAGATTTATTGCCACAATAAATTTCATATCTTTTATCAAAATTTAATAATCGTTAATTGTAATAATTATAGCGAATTATATTTAGACACTAATCACGATTGCATTTAGAAAAATAATTAATATATGAAGTATTTCGCACTGCTTCACTGTTTGTGTGTCGCTGTGCGAATGATAGCAAGGCCATGACATGTAAACAATAATCCCGCCAAGGCCGAATACTATGTTATTGCTCATTCATTGTCGAAATATTTTACCTATTATGTTTTAATATACAGGATGTCGCATTTCAATCCATCATCTCGAATAACTTTTTTATTTTTGATTGTAGAAAAGAAGATTTTAAATAAAAGTTGTATGATTTCAAAGGGGACATAAGATGATGTCATTGGTTTGACCTTGGATAGTCGTTCGAAGAACATGTGTCATTTTCAATTTCTTAAATGGAATCCCTCATTTTTTATTGCTTATTCTTATAGATTATCTCGAGAGCTTTCCAAAACACTATAATAAAAGATTTCTTCATTGAATTTTCAAGATATGAGACTTAAAATCATTTCTTAATTTTACATAAACCATATAATATCTAATAAAATATTCATTTTTCGATTATCTTATCTTAATACTTTTATGTACAAAATAATGAAAGAAATCAATTGATGTAAAAAAATATAGTTGTTTTTAAAAACAAATATGTAATTTGCAATTAACAATTATATTTAATTATATTCAATTTCCAATTAAAAAATTAAAATATTTTTAACATAATATGATTTTTAATATAATATAATTTTATATATCTTATTACTAATATTAACTTTTTCTATCTCTCTCAATTTCAATCTTAAATTCAATATTAAATTTTTCTATTTCCTTTAAATTATTAAAAATCGGGAAATTAAAAAATCCTTTAAAAATCGGGAAATTTACTATTCCTCTAAAAAATCTTACAAAAAGAAAAAAGTACGCCAAGTATATAAAAAATATTCTACCTTGTATGTCACAAAACGTTTAATAAAAAAGTATCTAAAAATAATTTATAAAAATTTTCCCACAAAATTATATATAATTATATATAATTTTCCTAAAAAAAAATCAAAATTAAATATCAAATCAATAATTAACTAGTCAAGTACATTGAGGTAATTGATAGGATTTGTAATTTGAAATAAATTTATCACAAATTCTATCTTGCATTTATATATTATAGATTCTCGATAAAATGAAAATGATTTTCAAAATGAGTTCAATACTTTATATGATATATAAAAATATTTATCTATACTATAAAATTATTATCTGTGATTCAAATAAATATTTGTACAATATATGAAATAACACACTAATATATTGCGGATTTTATATTAGATTACAAATAGTAAGTCATAAAACTATTTAACACTTACTGCAATAAAATTGAGTGTATTAATCGCCAATTTTGAAATTTAAAAGAGAAAAACTAATTGACTTGTTTTATGAACAAATACTTACTAATTGACTTGTAAGATCATAAGTTTTACTAAGTAGACCTGGAATTAAAGGATTTAAAAAAAGTTACATACAAAAATTTTACTCGAGTTGTATTACAATTTACACATTTTCATTATTATGAAATATTTAATTTTGAAATTAATCATAAGTTTTGCCAAGTAAATTCGGAACTAATAAAATTAAGACCAAAACAACTTACAAAAACTTGGCGTGCTCGGGTCGTATTAATCTATAATTGAAATTAATTACATGTATATAATTCGCAATCTTTGTAAAATTATATATATTTATATATATGTATATTTGTAAATTTGTAAATTTATGTATATTATAATGTGACCCGAGTACGCTAAGTTTTTGTAAGTCGTTTTGGTCTTAATTTTATTAGTTCCGAATTTACTTGGCAAAGCTTATGATTAATTTCAAAATTAAATACTTCATAATAATAAAAATGCGTAAATTGTAATACAACTCAGGTAAAATTTTTGTACGTAACTTTTTTTAAATCCTTTAATTCCAGATTTACTTAATAAAACTTATGATCTTAGAACAAGTCAATTAGTTTTTCTCTTTTAAATTCAAAATTGGCGATTAATACAATCGATGTTATTGCAGTAAGTATAAATTTTATGACTTACTATTTGTAATCTAATTTAAAATCTGCAATATATTAGTGCTATTTCATATATTGTACAAATATTTATTTGGATCATACATAATAATATATTTTTATATTTTATATATCATACAAAGTACTGAACTTATTTTGAAAATCATTTTCATTTTATCAAGAACATATAAATGCAAGATAGAATATGTGATAAATTTATTTCAAATTACGAATCCTATCAATTGTTTCAATATACTTGGCTAGTTAATTATTGATTTCATATTTAATTTTGATTTTTTTTTAGGAAAAATTATATATAATTTTTGAGGGAATATTTTTATAAATTATTTTTAGATATTTTCTTATTAAACGTTTTGTTGCATACAAGATAGAATATCTTTTATGTACTTCGCGTACTTTTTTTACCTTTATAAGGTTTTTTTAGAGTGATTTCACACCTTTTTGTAAAATTTATATCGTTTTTGCAAAAAATATATATAGATTTTTAATATTTCGAGGCCAATTACACTTTTGTGTTACTAAATCATTTATTAATTGCCATTCGGTCCTTTTAGTATGTACAATGATTGTGTAATGTCCATCGATTATATTTTTCTACATGAAAAATTCCACTAATAACTTTATACGTATTCGCACCAATACGTATTTTTTCCGTAGGTATTAAATTATTTTGTCTCTTTTAGTTCCTGTATACTATATTACTATATATTACAAGTCAAAATTATTATTGATTTAATTAAGTTTTTATCATTACATATTTACTATTATAGACTTCATTATTATTGCATTATTCTTTATTATAAAAGAAAATTTTGTTTCACAAATAAAATTTTGTTTATGTAGAATCAAAGAAAGTTTTATAAGTTTAGATTTAATTGAACGATAAAACATGTTGCAATTCTGTCATTATATTAGATCTTAAACAAAATTGAAATTAGCCATTACTAAATCTGTAAGAGAAAAAAAGAAGAAGTTAATAATTGGAAATAACTTAAACAGATGTATGTAATAAGTAAATAATAACAATATAATTACCATAAAGGTGTGATATAAGGTTGTTACGTATCATAATAAATATTATTTTATAAGACAGCATCAACATCTATAGTCCCACTTAAAATATATTTCCAGTTTTACAAATATGATGTTACTCTTTCCTTACTTGCATGCAACATCTAAACCTTATTCCTACAAGTAACCTATTCATACAATTTATGGTTACGCAGAAAAAGATTATCTATGTACATAATTATATAAGTATGTGTATCTATAACTCTATAGTTCTATAGTATATAATTATATACACATATATATATATATATATATATATATACACAGGGTGTCTTAGACCATCCATACACCCCTTTTCTTCCAAAAACTAAGCATTTTAGAGAAAAACGTTTTGAACAAAAATTGTATGGTTTTGAAGGGAACATAAGATGGTGTCATTGGTTTGATAGCATCGTTAAGATCAGGTCAAGAACACCTTTAATTTCTTAAATGGAACCACTTATTTTTTATTGCATATTCTTATAGTTTATGTCGAGAGCTTTCCAAAACACTATAATAAAGTATTTTTTCATCAAGTATAATACTTTTCGAATTATGAGGCTTGAAATCATTTCTTAATTTTACATAAACCGTAAAATATCTTGAAAAATATTCATTTTTCGACTATTTTATCTTAATATTTTTACGTACAAAATAATAAGAAGAATCAATTGGTATAAAGAAAACACATAATTGTTTCGAAGAAAAAAATATGTAATATGCAATACCATTAACAATACCATATTTTTTCTTAAAAACAACTGTATATTTTCTTTACACCAATTGATTCTTTTGATTCAATTGCTCTCATTATTTTGTACATAAAAGTATTAAGGTAAAATAATCAAAAAATGAATATTTTACAAGATATTTTATGGTTTATGTAAAATTAAGAAATGATTTCAAACCTCGAAAAGTACTTGATGAAAAAATACTTTATTATAGTGTTTTGGAAAGCTCTCGACATAAGCTATAAGAATATGCAATAAAAAATAGATGGTTCCATTTAAAAGGAACCTTCGCGTGACCTTCAAATAACTCTTCAAGGTCAAAGCAATGGTACCATCTTATGGCCCCCTCGAAACCAAACACCTTATGTCTGAAACATTTTTCTCTCCCGGGCTTGGTTTTCGAAATATTCGACTGGCTAGATTAAAATGGCCCACCCTGTATATATATATATATATATATATATATATATATATATACAGCAACTATCGCTCAATATTTTAAAGGTAGATTTTCTGGCCAATTTCAAAACGATTTTTCCTCAGCGAAAATGTCGAGGCACTAATAATTTTCGAGTTATAAATGATTGAAAATAAAGGGTTTTTCGCAAATTAAGCCTTATGGGAATAAAATATTAATAAAATCACATTCTTTAGTTAATTTTAGGTAGAGTTTACTTTAATAGAATTTTAATTTAAGGCTTAGTTAGAAAGATACATCATGATAAAAATTAGGAATATGCAAAAAATAATGATCTTCTTCGGCATTTTCGCTGAGGAAAAATCGTTTTTAAATTGGTCAGAGAATCTACCTTTAAAATATGAAGCAGTAGTTGCGGGACATCTTGTATATACAGGGTGGGCCAGATAAAGTGTTACAGTTTAATATCTTTGAAACGACTAGATGGATCTTAATGTTCTTGAATTCGATTTTCTCGATTTGATGTGCTTTTTCACGTGGACTTATTTTCATTTTTCGCAATCGGCCCTTCGTGGGGTGGGGGGGCACCAAGCTCCGTTTTTTTAAATGACACCTTCCCAAAAAATTAATATTAATGGATTCTATGTTGAAAAAGAAGTAACTTTTATTCGAAAAAATTTTTTTTACAATCATTAATTTCCGAGCTACAATTATTCAAAATTTTTCGGAGCGCCGAACTTCACACTTATGTGAAACAGTGTTTATACAATCTTAGTCTATAGTAGGATTTTATGTTGAAAAAAAAGTAACTTTTATTTTAATAAGTGTTCAAAAAGCATACCATGTACTTCCAAGCACTTAAGTAATCTTTCGATAATATTTCTGCGAACACTGAATAGCATAGCTGGTGTAATTGATGCGCAAGCAGTCCGAATTCGTTCCTTCAATTCTTCTCTCGTAGTAGGAACTGTGCTAAATGCTTTTTCCTTTATGTATCCTCATAAAAAGAAATCTAAAGGTATTAGATCACAACTGCCTAAGGTTGAGAATTTCAAAGATATTAAACTGTAACACTTTATCTGGCCCACCCTGTATATATATATACACAGGGTGTCTCATTTTGATTTCTTCAGGCAAATATTTCGAAAAATAATGAAAAATCGAAAAAATGTTTCAGACAAAAGTTATATGATTTCTAGAGGGACATAAGATGATGCCATTAGTTTGACCTTGAAGAGTCACTTGAAGATTACGTAAAGGTCATTTTGAATTTCTTAAATGGAACCACCCTATATATTTTTGCATATTCTTATAGCTTATCTCGAGAGCTTTCCAAAACACTATAAATAAACATTTTTTCATGAAGTACTTTTCGAGTTATGAGGCTTGAAATCACTTCTTAATTTTACATAAACCATAAAATATCTTGTAAAATATTCATTTTTCGATTATCTTACCTTGATACTTTAATTTATAAAATAATGACAGTAATCAATTGATGTAAAGAAAACATACAGTTGTTTTTAAGAAAAAATATGAAATTGTTAATTACAAATTACATATTTTTTCTTAAAAACAATTATGTGTTTTCTGTACACTATTTGATTCCTCTCATTATTTTGTGCATAAATGTATTAAGGTAAGATAATCGAAAAATAAATATTTTACAAGATATTTTACGGTAAAGTTAAGAAACGATTTGAAGCCTCATAACTAAGAAAATACTCAATGAAAAAATACTTTATTATAGTGTTTTGGAAAACTCTCGAGATAAGCTATAAGAATATGCAATAAAAAATGAAGCGTTCCATTTAAAAAACTCAACTTGACCTTCATATGACCTTGAGTACTTCATCCAAGATCAAATTCTTATCATCATTAGATACATTTTATTTAGTTCTCCAACTTTGTTTCTTACATATTTTTCATTATAATTGATCGATTTCGAGATATTTTAGTGTTCCGAGATTTTTTGAAGACCCTGTATAATAAATATCCACTGAATGTTATATGAATAACATCTACAGGATATTGATTTACATATCCTATAGATATTTATAAAATTTCGAATTGTGGCCGTTTGGATATCTATAGCATTTCTAATAACTATTTTTCGTATGTTCATGGATATCAGTAGATGTGTAGGGCCGATTCTAATCCAGGTCCTTTCAGGGAGGGGGGGTGAGATGCGAGGGGGATTTCGTCGCGGGGAATGATGTCACGCGGGACGGAGGGAATTTCGGAGGCACGGGGGGCTGCAGGGCAGAGTACGCTTGTTTCGGCGCGCGTTAGATGTTTTATCGCAAGTATAAACAATATTATATTACATACTCGGTTGATAAACAATATAAACAGTATTACATATGTCGATGTTCGGTTTATAAACAATATAAACAGTTGCATTCCTTTGAAAGATGCGTGTGAGAGAGAGCGAACGATAGCGCGAGGACAACGCGTGCGAGAGAGAGGGAACGATAGCGTGAAGAGAACGCGTACGAAAGAGAGGGAATGATAGCACGAAGATAACGCGTGCGAGAGAAGGAGAGAGAGAGAGAGAGAGAGAGAGAGAGAGAGAGAGAGAGAGAGAACGATAGCGCGAAGAGTCCGCATGCGAGAGAGAGGGAACGATAGCGCGAGATGATCGCGTAGAGAGTGAACGATAAGACTTATAAGCGCAAAAGAGATAGCGCAAAGAATGGAAAGATGTGCGAAAAAATTACGTTATGATTTAATAAATTTAAAACTCTTTATTTTTGTTTTATATATTTTTTTACGTACTATGTAGACTAAAAACTAAAGCTGCTAGTTCGCAACCGACGAGTTGATGCTTGTTGAAAGCGTCATTCGCGCATATTACATTTGATACTTCTTTCCCTCGTTTCCTGTATAGGAAACTTTCATACGGTAGTGTATACAGATCCTGTTGTTGTATGGGTATTCTTATCTCGTCATTGTATCCGAATGTTGTATTGGCGAACGGGTCATACGTGTGAGTCTCGATCTTGATCATCAAAGATCGGTTCATCATCGATGTTGAGGTGTCGGTCATCGTTCATCTGTTTCGCATCGCGAATCCCAAAGATTGTAAAAACGCAACATTCAATACGCGGAATTTCTTTTTTTTGGATGATTGGATATTAGCGAACGTCGACGTTGTTGTTGTCGCTGTCTCGTAAAGATTGTGTTATCTCTCACATCTTTCGATCCGTTCAACACGAACATCTCATACGTCGCATACGTATGTTATTGCTATAGCCGCTGTACGTGCAATCTTACAGTGATTTCTTTTTCTCGAAAATCGAGCAATCGTCTGTTCTAATCGACAACGTGTAACGTTAAATCCGTAATGCTCCGCGTGATGATCGGCGGCCAAAAGATGTGCTTTGGCCCTCATAACTTTTTTAATTTTGATTATAGAAAAAAATGTTTCAGACAAAAGTTATATGGCTCGAAGGGGGACATAAGACGATGTCATTAGTTTGATATTGAAGAACTCACTTGAAGGTCACGTGAAGGTTACATTCAACTTTTTAAATGGGACACCCTATATACTTTTACATATTCTTATAGTTCATCTCGAGAGCTTTCCACAAAACACTATAATTAAATTAGTTTTCATTAAGCATTTTCCGAGTTATGAGGCTTAAAATAATTCCTTAATTTTACATAAACCGTAATAAAGTAAAATAAGTAAATTGGTGTAAAGAAAACATAGTTATTTTTAAGAAAAAATATGTAATTTGCAATTAACAATTACATATTTTTTCTTTGAAACAACTATGTGTTTTTTTTACACTAATTGATTCCTCTCATTATTTTGTATGTAAAAGTATTAAGGCAACATGATCGAAAAATGAATATTTTACTAGATATATTAATTTATGTAAAATTAAGAAATGATTTCAAGCCTCATAACTCGGAAAGTACTTAATGAAAACTAACTTAATTATAGTGTTTCGGAAAGCTCTCAAGATGTACTATAAGAACATGCAAAAGCATATAGGGTATCCCATTTAAAAAGTTGGATGTGACCTTTAGGTGACTTTTCAATGTCAAACTAATGACACCATCTTATGTCCCTCTTCAATCCATATAACTTTTGTCTGAAACATTTTTTTCTACAATCAAAATTAAAAAAGTTATAAGGGAACTTTTAAAATGGGACATTCTGCATAACGTGATTTCCCTTTTTTGCGTACGCTACCTAATGAGTATTTTGTCCTTCGATGCTATTCAAATTTACGATGCCGCTCTCGTTTTGATATATACCACCGATTGGTAAAGAATTGCGCATACGTTTTATCAGTTGTAGCAATTGTACGTTGGTAGTTGCGCCCTGCGGCGCATTTTTAACGTCTCTTTGACGTTTTTTTTTCTCGTTGAGACTCCTCGTCTATATTTGTAAGGAGCGAGATGTAATCCGCGACCTTCCATGGCGCGATTGTGACGTAACATCTTTTGCAACTAACGTTGCGCGGCTTTGCCATCGTTCACCGTTTTTATTCCCGCAGCTCCACCGATCAGGAATCCGAGCGCACCCAACATTGGTAGAATCGGCAATGCATCGCCGCATTTCGCTATGGAAAGTATCCGTTTTTTCCCCGTTTTTTTCTTCCTCTTTAGATCCATATCAAGCTTCATCTTGGCTTTCATCGCCAGACAGCTGTGGCAGCGCACAGTGGGCCAGGAGATCCAAATTCTTGGCCAAAACCAAATATGGGATTTAAGTAACAGAAACTATTCGCGTTTTTGTATTATAGAGTACTTGAAAATCGACTCTAACGTACATATTCATCGATTAATATGGGCGGTACTTCGAACTTAGAAAACCACATAAAATCAATAATAGGAAGCATAGTGCATTGACTAAAATAGATTTTTGAAAAATTTTGTTATATACAGTTTTTTTTATATTTCTGCATTTATAAAATAAGAAAAAGAATAAAATAAGTAAAATAGCTATAAAGAAATATGTCACTTTAATGTGTCTGGTAAAATTTCTTCACCCATAAATGTCGATTATCGCCACACTTGAACTTCACACTCAAATGAGAAAAATGAAGTATTTTATTCGATAAAATGTGTGCATTGTTATTGATCTGCTCAATTTTGCTTGTGTTTACTTTTTTATTTTTTTTTTAAAGAAATTTCACTCACAATCCAAATTAGCAGTACTTTAGAGATTAAGAGTTCATAGTGTTTTCGGCTACATTACCGATACAATTTGGTAATAAAAAATTTATACGAGATATAATTGTTTTATTTTTCTCATAAATAAAATAAAACTCTACTCCCGGTAAAAAAATATCAAAATTTACAAATCGAGAAGTCCTTGATTTTATCTTGAAAAATGGAAGAAAACCAAAAAATCAAAATATAATAAAAATAAAAAAAAGAAAGAAAAAAATAGAGTGTTTTGTTAGGCAACCTCCTCGTGGTACACTCCGGGATTAAGAAATATATATTTTTTTATATAATTTCTTCAACTAATGCCGACCTACAAATAATTATATCATCTCAAATTCAGTAAATATAAATCGAGTTTAGTTGAACGAAAATAATGTGGAAGACAAGTTTCATTCAAAAACAAATTTTGATTCCGCAACTCCAAAAACCCAGAGAAACGAAGTTTGATTGGATTTGCGATATTGCAAATCGGTTATCATTAGTTTTTTTTATGATGACGCATATTAACGTCAGACATACCGATGGAAACTTTAATTTTGTGCATATATATTAGATAGAACGATATCAATTTTTATAGAAATCTAAGTGTTTCGAATTTTATCTGCAATATTGGATCTGCCATTGTGAATTTTGAAAATCTGACATTAGATTTTGATGTAATGACCTCAAAAACCCTCGAGTGCTAGGTTTCATTCAAACAAAATATTTTACTTTTTGCTCCGCCATATTGGATCCGCCATTTGTAATTTTACAATTTTCATATCATATTCAGATTCATTAACCTCAAAAACCTCCAAGTATGGATTCATTCAAAATAGAATAACATTTTGCTGATTTTGCCATATTGGATCCGCCATTTCGTTTATAAAAATCTGACATCAGATTTTAATACAGCGACCCCAAAACTACAGAGTAAGAGTTTATGGCCAATCGACTGATATTACGAATTTTGACCAAGAATTTGGGTCGCCTGGCTCACAGTGCGGCGGCTGTCTCATCGAGAGTCGAATCTCTCACACCGATGCGATTTCGCGCTTTCTTGGCGAGTATTTTATCCGCCGCGTGTCTCTCGGTGAAATCATTACTCCGAGATGCTATATCATATTCACGACATGCCGCATCCATTTGATACCTCGATCTCCTCTGATTAATCGCTTCTGCAACCGCGTACCTGGACTGCAAAACTGATAGCAAATATGGAATTCGATCGAAAGTGCGTTTATCGCGTGATTTAATAAGCCTTTACCTATTTTCATTGACATTCGCTGCAATTCTTTATCAAAGCGCCGGATCGTCGACGTGCATTTCCTGCCACGGCTGATTGTAATGTTCGTAACAATGACGATACGTCTGAATCTCCGGATCCGCCTTTATTTTGTGTTCCGGAAGTTTGTCCCACACGTAATGGACGTAATCATCGCACATTTGCAACAGAACTGCTTTCGACACAAATATAGCTATTCGATGCTCAAATCGCGAATATCTGTAGGACGAGCATTTTTTTCTCTACTGAGCGATTTATGATTTTGCACACCTATAAATAGGCAGACATGGTACGATACTACCAAATATTATACGCGCGATCGTTTGCAGCCCCTCGAATTGTAGTAAAACCAACGTTCTGATAAATCTACTGGAAAGTCCACATGTATGTTTCGAGAACGTGTATTCGAAGTCGCTGCAACAGCCGAAAAAATATCGATATCTGGAGAATTTGTTTGACGCTGATTGATGAAATTGGCTTCTTTACGTTCTCATCGACGAAATTGGTTATTTTATATTCTCCAATAACAGTGACGTCATTCCACCGAGCGAGGCACGTCCAAATTCGATTTTTGTCTTCGATGACGTGGCGTGCGACAAGCAAAATATATATATACGATAAGAGAGTACTTCTCAATGGGTCGTCACTCGAACGTTGATTGCTTTTATCTCTGTCAGACGTACGCGAGAATACCAAAACATCTTATATGCGGCAACGCGAACTTGCTAATTTTGTTTAAACAGGACGGTACCAACTTGAAATACGTGTACAATGATCACGTGAATACCGACATGTTGTATGAAGATTTCAGTGAATTATGTTGTATTTGTTGGCAGCAAAAGTATGGATTCCTAGTGATAGATAAGGACAGCTCGCTTATGAACGGGCGATATAGAAAAAGATTTAACGTGTTTGCGATATAGTAAAACGATTAGTTGCTGTCGAGAGGGGTGAAACCTCGACATTCTGTCGACAGGTGGCTGGAAGTGATAATATTCGCGAGCGTGAAAAGATTGCAAGAGAGATTGAGAAAACGAGTAAATCGATCCGCAAGAAACATCGTGTTTTGAAGATCGGTAAGATCGACGACGATATCACGGTCAAGACCCATTTTAAGCCTATTATCGAGCCACTACAAAAGATAGTTGACAAGTCTAGCTCAATCGCGGTGAAAAACGAGCCGTAGAGTAATGTTGACGCGAAGATTAAAACGTTTCCCATCAAGCGATACAAGGAGAAAAAGAATGCGACACTAAAAAAGAGGAAACAATTGAAGGTGAATCATCGACGCCGCGTACATCCGATCTATCGAATGCTTTATTGAATGAACCACCGATGAACCTCTACATCGTTCGCGACAACGAGAATCGTACAATCCACGAGATTTGAATCACTCGCAATTGAAAATGTTTTCGAAACTATGGACAACCCGCTCGAAACATCTGTTCGAAACATGTTACAAACGTCGGAAGGTCAAGAAGTGTTACGAGAGCATTTGAGACCACTGGGACAAAAGTCACAACAGTGCTCTTCTTAGTGACGACGAAGAAAACGAAATTGATCACGATGTATGGTGTCTATTTCGACGAGAATGAAATGCGTCTTGGGAACAAATGATTTAACAATGATAAAGATGACTATAATCATACACAAAATGAGGTACACGCACCGGCAGGAATGGTGTCCCTATGCTTGTATTAACACTCACTGACGTCACACTCATACAAGCAAAGCGCGCATGTATGCGAGCCGGGAGAGAAAGTGGAGGTAGAGTAGTGGGGGACATTCCAATGTTCCTTCGCGTACGACACAAGAGCGAAAGAGAAAGCACTATAAGACGTGATCGAGTTAGAGGTGTCCGATAGCCGTTTCTTTCACTCAGCGCTCGAATGAGAGTACGAACGAGACAGGTATATATTGCACGGAATACCGCGCTGTCTCTATACGCGTCTCGCGCGCTTTAATATCGATATCGATATATATGTTTCATTTCTTTTTTTAACGGAATTAAAATGCAATTGAACCGTGTGCACCGACGTATTCATTCTATTAAATTAAATAATAATTATATTATATAAAGAGAAAATTATAATTGATTGCGTATGCGTGTATCATGTTCTTGTGTAAATGGTTTTTCACATATATGACAATGTATCGCGTTATTAAATTTTTTCCATTCTTCGGATGTTAAATCTACCATGGGGACATTGGTTGACAAAATATTTTTTACACGCAGTGTTAAAAGATCTTCGACGAACCATCGGCTATACAATTGATACTGCGACAAGAATGGTACACGGATAATGATTCGTAATACGAGTAATGTGTATATATAATAATAAGCTATACTAAATATCCTATGGTGCTGGTACGCGTTCTTCTCTTCCTTCATCTTGGTCAACACACACTCTAAGTCAATACACGACGAATGGAAGTCGTTCTTTTCGATTAAAATTGTTGAACTTGAGCTACTTGTCATTGTCCTCCGACAATCGAATAGCGTAGTCATTCATCTCTCGACTGTCGATAGTATGTGACTTGTTATCTGAATTAAAGTAATGCAGGCATTTGTAAAAGAAAAATTTGTTAATTAAAGATTTATATAAATACAATTTGCTTTATAACTTATAATTATTTAAATTATATAAATTATACGTACCGGTCGCAGATATATTTCTTGTGATCCTTTTTGCTCAGTTGCGAGCTCCGAGCCGGGATAAATTCTTGATCCAAGCGAAATGCCTGACATTGTTGCCATTTTCCACGTACAACAAGTTGTTTATCCCGCTTCTGCTCCGTAAGACGTATCGGAACAATGCTCTTGTTTTCAATGCTGTACACATTTATTTAAACGTTGTTCGCAAGTTCACATTTTTAAATCTAATTCACAGTCATTGGAAACTCAATGTCTCGGAGATTCCGTATTGTCGCGTAATGCGGGTATGATGATTCCCGTTCCGCCATTTTTTCGGCGGGATATAGAGCGGCGACCATTGCCCACGCAAAACACGCATTATCTTTTTATTGCACGTTAATCACCGCTCTCTTTATCGTAATCTCCCGCGGCAATTTGATATGACATTCCGCGCGCATAGGATTATTTATATTTACAGTCAAATTTAATATTCGTAACAGTGCCTATCCGCTGTCACGTTCCTGAAATTCTCTTCGAGCGATACTAGGGTGAGCTTGATAACGCACCGTTCGTATCACTCACGTAAATCAGACGAAAGAGTTCATAGCTTCTCTATTGATTCTATTGACTCTACTTTTCGCACGTTTATCTCCAGCCACAAATTCATCGTTGAATATAGTGTTCATATTCACATTATAGTTTTTTCATAACGTCTTGCACTTGCTCGAGCACAATGTCTTTGGTGTCCTCGAGAAATTGGCGAGATTCGATGTAATTATAGTTTATCACCGCGCCAATCAACATACGACTCTCGAACTGTATCAATCTCGCGCCACACAAGTCCATTTTGCGTGCTACATCCGGCATCCGCGTGTACGAAACGTCCGCGTAGCTAATTTTTTAAACCATTGAGGCGCGCGATTCGGGCAATCAGTGACTGTCAAGTTCCGATCGATAATCGCGGTCGTTTAAGCCGACTTTGCTCTTCCAGCGACTCGATATACTCGTCGCATGCTGTCACGCAATGTAATCTTCCACTGAATTTATTAAGGCTGCGTGCTCATACAGATCTTGCTCCGCCATTTTTTTTTACAAAGTGACTGCTGTTACTCTGGCAAATATACTGATAGTGTATGCCTCTTTATTACAATTTATATACTGTCTCATGCATTGTATTTATTTCACGTTTTGTCATGGAACATCTAGGTCCCAAGATCGCTAATAACAAATGGTTTCAAGTTTTCTGGGTATGTTGCATTTTTACATTCAGTTAAATCTTACACTTGAGAGTAAGATTATCCGAATATCGGATTGCTTTTTAACCTTGATAACTTTATGTTATCCTTGATAACTATACGTTTTGTCACGTATATCTTGGAAATTTTTATTGCATTCAGCTAATCTCACACCTGGGGATGATTAGATCATCCCAAATAGCAGACGTACATTCAGCTAAATCTTACACCTCAGAGTAATAGCAGATAATCTCGAATAGCAACCGTACATCGATGCTTCAAAAATTAGAGGAAATGAAAATATTGCATCAGCAATAATAATTCCCTCCACATTGCAATTTGCGATACTATTTGAATTAATAATAATTCTAATACGATCAGTATTATTATAGAACGCCGGTTGCACTGCTGAAGAAAACAATATGAATTTTTACATTTCGATCGAAGAGAGTGATGCTGCGTGTAAAAAGCAAAAATGTAACACGTAAGTTTTGATTATTTAAAAAATTTCTTTTTTATTAATTTTTTAATATTGTAGTCTAAGTATTTATATTTTTATAGCCATTATTTATATTTTTCAGTTTATATTTTTCACTCGTTGTGCGAGTCGCGTACTTAGAAGAAAATACGCTCTAACTCCGACATCGTATATATATTTGGACATTGGAATAAGCGTTGGAGCTATATCATATGTGGAATTCTTCTCAGTGACAGTCGTGGCAATCAAATAGAATTGCCTATTTCAATGTGGAATTTGTTAAAGCAAAAACGTGTAAGCATTGAACGATTTCTACAATTGATTGCTCCTCCGTTAAAGATTGGAGATCTAACAATCGAATTGCTTGTTATACATCAATGCAAAATTGAAAATTATGAAACTCACATTATGTGAAAATTCTTTGTACATGCCATCAACATTAATATACCTATTTAAAATTGTATCGATCATATGCACAATTGGTTATGTAAGAATACCTAGTAAATGAATACCTTGTAAATGAAAAATTTAAACAATTTGTAACCGTTTTACAACGTAACAATATTATTAATGTATGCGATATTGTACGAACGATAGGCGAGAGTGATGTCTTTAAAAACGAATCATTAATTAATTGCGAATTATTAAAATGTGCTGATATTCTTTACGATGCGTGCAATAAATAAATAAATAAATAAATAATTTTTATTCCGTCTATGATTTTAATTTTTTATAATTATTTACACCCCTCTCCCTTGCGTTGTCTCTCTCACTAAAGCCTCGTCTACAATCAAGTTGGAAAACGCTTGTCGGATGTCGCTAGTCATATGTCATAGCCGCTTGTTCGACATATCAATCTACAATAAAATTGCATGTCATTTGGCTAGTTAATCAATTTGATAAGTTAGAAAGGTATTAGAGGTTAGGCTAACTGAATTTGAGAATATAAATATATATTATAATGGATAACACCACTGAACTGGTTGCGATTTATAATAGTTTATTATTGGCTTGGACACAAATTCAAAAAATACGAATAATTTTAAAGAAAAAACATAAGACTTCTCGAAGATGGTGGGTAAAATCTCACCTTTCCGTGGAAATGAGACAGAATTTTGGAGCTCATCAGAAATTATACTTCAAAATACTTCAAAACAAGTGATCATGAAGTGTTCGCGAATAATTCGGGTATCGATAGGATCATTTAGAATCGGGTGCGCTGTTGCTAACAGCCTCACACGCGATGCCCGCCTGGCGGCGCCACCTCTTGAGTTTGCATGTCACATGACCCTGTACGGGCCCAATGTGGGGCTTCTTTTCCGGAAGCTCCCGGTCAATCGTTCTCATCAAGTTGTGTGTAGTGCTTTGTGTCGCTCCCGTATCATTCTCACGGTTTAGCTGCTTTCTGCGCTTCTTGCTCAGTGCTCACTCCAGTTTTGTATCGAATTATCAGTGTCGGGATTACTTATTGTCAACTCAACACACGAATACGCCTCACGGCACAAGAGCGATGTGCTCGCGCGTGCCACGTGCTCACCCGTATTCTCGACATCGGAAGTGCGGTGTGAGAACGTCGCATACATCGACGGGCTCATCCGTACTGCTCACGCGAACTCGTAGACTGTTCATCTTATATTAAAAGTGCTTATTATTACTTTGCGCTCAACGTTTACATCAACTAGTTTTTTCACCGGCCTTTTGCGTGTGTGTGCTCGTCTCCTCGCATTTAGCCGTCTCGGCCATGCGCATCCGACGAGTCGGTGCAAACCGCGTCCAGTTAACATCCGTCGCCAATTTATCGATATAGAATTATCGAACATTCTGGTCCTTCGAGCCGGATCATATATATTATATATTAATTCTATTATCGAACAATGAAGAATTATTTAAGTTTACAAGAATGTCTATTGACAATTCGATATGTTGCATAATTGAAATCGAAGCTCGAAAAGAAAAGTAACAGAACTCCTTTGATGACAGAACTTCATCTCGCTCTTACATTGAGGTAATACTATTAAATGTTGTAATTATTTTTGATACTATCAGAGAGTATTTTATTCAATAATTATTCTTTATTTTTAGTTATCTTGCTCATGGAGATAGTGCTGCAACCACAGCATGACATTTTCGTATAGGAAAATCAACTGTGTACAGTATTATTCCTGAAATGTGTAGAGCAATATGGAATGTTTTATAATCACTGTATCCGAGATGCCCAAAGAAAATGAGTGGTTGCAAATAGCAAATGAATTCAATTCTATTTGAACTTTTCCAAATTGTATAGGGGCTATTGACGGCAAACACATCCGAATTAAAACTCCTCCAAAATCTGGTAGCGCTTTTTATAATTATAAAGACAGCTTCAGCTTTGTGTTAATGGCTATTTGTGATGCACACTATCGTTTTACATGGTTAGATATTAGCGATTATGGTGAATTGATTATTATTTGAATGAATTGAAATTAATTAAAATTATACATTTATTTCATATACATCTTTTCCCCTTAGGTTCACTGAATGATGCCAGCATCTTGTCTAACACTAAAATCAATACAGCATTGGAAAATAATACTGTGTCTTTACCACCAGAACTTTATTTGCCACATACTAATATTGCTGTACCATTTGCTCTTGTCGGTGAAGGATTTCCTTTAAAAAAATATTTGATGCGACCATATGCAAGAAGAAATTTAATTGATAATCAACAGTGTATATTTAATTATAGATTATCAAGAGCATGGCGAATAATTGAAAATGTCTTTGGAATTCTTGTCGCAAGATGACAAATTTTCCAAGGATCAATTTGTTTAAAAACTAAAGAAACTGCTGAAGCAATTGTACAAGCCACATGTTGTCTTCATAATTTTATTATAAGCACAAATTATTCTAACAACCGCTACATACAAGAAGATTTTGTATATCGGGAAAATCCCAATGGCAAATTTATCGAAGGCAATTGGTGAAGTATGATACAATAGCCTGCAATAAATGGAATGGGACGAGTTGATGCGAATATTGGTTCAATTGCAGCAATGAAGTAACGTGATATTTTAGCCCAATACTTTGTTTCCAATGAAGGTAGTATTCCATGGCAGTGGGAAATGATATAAACAATAATCTGATTTATAACTTTTCTTTCCATTATACACATTTTTATTAAAAATTATCTTCAAACACAATTACATCCATACCTTCGAAAAATGTACATAGATCTTTAATAAAATTGTATATATAATAAACTGTTTAAAAATAAAAGTATTAGTAACAACATTACCTATTAATTTTGTAAATTATTTGTAAGAATAAAAAAATTACTCTTTGATAACAATCTTTAATAACCTTGTTATTCTTAACAACCTTAGCCTTTAATTTGTAAAAAAAACTTACTTTCTTAGAACAGTCTTTAATAATCAGTCTTTAATTTGTAAAAAAAAACTTACTTTCTCATAACAGTCTTTAATAATCTTGTTTTGTTCTTTAATAACAGTCTTTAATAATCTTATTCTTAATAGCTTAAGATCCTGCGAACAATAGAAAAAATATTAGAAATAAATATTAAATATTAGAAATAAAAATTGAAATGGAACAACTGAAACAATTCTGATATACAAATACAAATTTGAGTATAAAGGACTCTTAATGGCAGTATAAGAATTCTTTATATCCGAATTTGCATAGAGTATTTTCGATTTTAAATATTCGGTAAAAAATTAACTCTCTAATAACAATCTTTAATTTCGTACTCTTTAGTGTAAATGTTTTGGTAAAATCTTACTCTTTAATTTCTTATTTATAAATAATCTTATTCTCTAATTTCATATTTTTGTATAACCTGAAGTACCTCAATGATGCATTGGGTTCTACTTTTTGCGGGAATATGTATCAATCCTTCTTCTATTGCAAACATATATCCATCTTTTTCTTTATTTTTATTTGCTGTAATCAGTGTTGGTATTCATCGCATCAGATATTGCAATACCTGCCTCTGCAAATTATTCTTCTAAGTGAGCACTCTTTCTTTTTTTTCGCTTTGCAAAATCGTCTATTGAAGGTACAACTTTTCTCGATATTGGTTTCATACATGTCAATGCTCTTGAAATTGTAGGAATTGACGGAAACGAGCTGGAACTACTGCAACTAGATAATGATCTTGTTATTATGGACTCAGGACGCGATTCAGCATTATTGTCTGAAATGTTTTTAAATAGAAATAATCATCTTGTGTTCGCAAGTAACAAATTATAAAAAAAATAATTTTACTAATGATTTATGATCCATCATAAGTGTGATCATTTAATGAAGAACTCCATATCTCTTGCAATGTATCTTCTTCTAGAGTATCTTCATATTCTTCCAATGGTTCAACTAGCTGGGAACAAGCTTGCTGGAAATGTACTGGCTGAGAGCTTGAATCTTTTGTCGATTTTCTGATTAAGAGAGATTCTTATGTCCTAAGAATAAAATAAAATAATTTATAACATAAATATGAGATAAAAAATAATTCATTAGCCAATTATTCAATTCATTAGTCAATTACTTACTTTCTGTGAGCAATATGCGACGACAAAAAGAGTAGTAGTCGATGCAAGTGTCACTCTTTATTTTCGCTACTACCTGATCCTAACGGTGCCAGTTTTTTTTCCTTTCTTCGCGGTCAAACAAACTGTTCCGAAGTGCTATCCATCGTTTCTCACAAACATTTTCAGCTTATATAAAAAGACACGTGGATTAATATTGTTTTATTATATAGATTAATATATTTGACAGAACAGGTTGATTTATTTTGATAATATATATAACCTAACCTATATTGATGTATTTACCTGACATGTCTATGTTATATATCTTTTAATTGAAAAGCAATTGTTCTCTGTAAATCCTTTTTTTTATTATTATTTTTATAATAAACGTCTGTCTTATCATAAATAAATTTATTGTCTTGCACAATATTAATAATAATTTCATCAAGATTATATTTTCTTCAGCCATCTTTTAACTTAATATCGTTGTCGTAAAAGATGAGACTTGACCATCTTTCGAACGACAACGACGTTCAGCTTCCGACAATTTTTTACGACAGCCGACACGTAAAAATCACAATTGTGCGCACGACATACGACTACGTCTTCCGACTGAATGTAGACGAGGCTTAAGTCTTCGCCTAAGTCTCATGCTATCTTTCTCTCTTAAGCCATACAGTCTAATCGCATTATCATTCTCACACACCTATGCGCCATTCTTTTCCAACGCTACACTTACTTCGTGCTTCCCTCTCTTACCTTCGCATCGTCTTGCGTCTTCCTTTTCATACTTTCGCTGTCCTTATCACACTCATCGCGCCGTCCTTTTCCTATGAGGCCTCATTGTGGGCCCTCGTCTATCGGTTCTACCTTCCCTCATGCTGCGATTTCCTCTTCCCCGCGCGCCGAATCCCCTCGCGTCTCATCCTCCCTGAGAGGATCTGGGTTAGAACCGGCCCTATATTACTACTCTATTAGGCATCGTCTTATGTCCCTCTCGAAATCATACAACTATTGTTTGAAACATTTTTCCTAATCTTTTTTATTTTAAGAGATATTCAGCTGCATCACTTAAAATGATACATGCTGTATATACACATACAAGGTTAGGAAAAAGTTTGGATACCCCTTAATATTTCGAAAAATACGCACTTTTAAAAAAAATTGTGTGTGTGTGTGTGTGTGTGTGTGTGTGTGTGTGTGTGTGTGTGTGTGTGTGAATGAGTAAGCGGATCAAGAGAGTTTCGACTAAAATCAGAATACCTTTCTCATAAAAATTCTATTAGTAAGGCTATAGGATTTACTAGTAAATGGAGTGAAGTAGGGTATAAGAATACACTAGGACCTCTATTTAGTAAACTTCGATATAGTGAAATCTTCCCATTATGCAATATCGAGCGGTGGGAAGCGTGATAGGAGAAGTGTCGGGCGTATACATTCAGTGCGCTATTAAATATTGCTATGTGTAGAGTATCTAATCATACTAAAGCTGGGAACAGTATAAAATTTCAATCTAATTGATTTAATGATTTTAGAGATACACGATTAGATTGAAAGTATAATTTTGAAAAAGTATTTTTAACTGAAAAATGTTGAAAACAAAATCAGGAGATCCGTCCCTACACGTGGCTGTTGATATGGTCTTGCAAGAGACCACATCAGTTGCGCAGAGTCTGTTTGGGTGGAGCGTGCGCAGCCTTCGATTTATGCAAGTGTGATGCGGTGCCGGTCCCACCGCAGTTCACTAAATCGAGGTCCTAGTGTATTAAGGGAAGCGGCGTTGAGGAAGTTCCGTAATGTGGGGATGTATATAGAACCAGTCCTAAGGTAAAGAAACTTGAAGGGATTAGATCTGTGTATTTGTGGAAGCTAAGGTATTCCGCCATGAATCGCTCACTAGGATCGATTGTGGAATAAATAGAGAAAGAAAGAGTAGGGAAAGAAAGGAGGAGATGAGTCTGATAGTGGTTCGTTGACAAAAAAAGGAAAGGGTGAAAATAACTGAAGGAAAGAAGGTTGAGATCTGCATCATGTACAAAAGAATAATCAGAAAGAGGAGTACCGGAAGACAAAAAAAGAGCGTCTCGCAGATGTTCTTGAATATTACAAGAAGATTTTTGTTATGATCTATTGTTTAGGTCTGTGTTGAGTTGACTTATATTTAGTATGAATGAAAGATCACCGCAATCCGTAATCCTTTTTGTACCAAATTATTATTAAAAAGCTATATACGACTATCTACAATTAATTATTGACTGCCCACTGCACCTTCAACAGTTATGGGCTCAGGGAGCCTGTGCAATCAGTGCTAATTAATTAAAAGTTGTGTCACACATGATTACGCTGGAAATCTGCTTGTAGATCTTTGTTCTCACACACGAGAAGATGAACAAGTTAAGGATCAGCAAATTTGACGGACACGACTTCGCTGTGTAGAAATTTCAAATGATGGATTTCCTGAAATATCACGGTTTATTGAAAAGAGGAATTGTTATTCGCAGGAATGTTGAAATAATTGAGCCTGTTTGTCGACGATCAGTAATAGATGTCGGTGTAAAATCTGAAGTGGATTTATCAAATTCGTCAAAGGAAGATTTGGATTTTACGAGTAACGAAGTGCGAACGAAAGAATCAACGATGGATGCTCATATCCAAGAGTCAACTCAGCATAATGTACAACATCAACAGCGCAAATATGAAAAACGCATATGGACGTAAGATCCAAACGACATTGCAATCAGAACATGGACAAAGATTGGCTCCACTCAAATGAAGGAGATCAGTGGACAATCATGCATTGCTTATGCATTGATGTCTAAAGTCTGTTCACTCGACATCAATGAAGCACTTAACTCACCAAATGCGAAACAGTGGAAGAAAGCAATAAGAGAAGAAATGAAATCTCTCACGAAAAATAAAACCTGGAAGTTAGTCAACCTGCCAGATCGTCGCACAATTAAAAATAAATGGATCTATCAACTTAAGACAGACGGAAATATTAATCGCTATAAAGCAAGATTAGTTATAAAGGAATGTTCACAGAAAGCAAACATTGACTATAACGAAACTTTTTCACCTGTTGCTCGATTCGAGTCAATACAAATTTTGATGTCAATTGCATTTGCAAACGATTATGAAATCTATCAATTTGATATCAAAACTGCATTGCTGTATGGTAATCTCAAGGAAGAAATCTTTATGGAACAGCCAGAAGGCTTTAACGATAGAAGTGACAAAGTCTGCCAACTACGAAAGAGCTTAAATGGATTAAAACAAACTCCGGAACATAAAAATGGAACATAAAGTTTGATGAATTCTTGCAAAGATTTGGCTTAACTGCATCACAATCCATGTGTCTATGTTGCACCTGAAGAAGCCTTATATTTGGCACTGTATATAGATGGTCTGGTTATTGGTAAATCAACTCAAACGATCCAAAAATTTCTTAACGAAATGAAAAAGGAATTTGAAACAAAGCATTCGGAAGTAAAGTGTTATTTGAGCATTAAAATTAAATGAGATCGAGAAGTACGCAAGTTATGATTACATCAATCAACATACATCAATAGAATGTCCTTGGTAGCTACAGCTCAGTGGGAATACCAACCACATCAAGTTTTAACACGCAACGTCGATGAAGATGGAAATTCTGGTCCAATTATTGATGTACCATATCGACAATTAATCGGTTCTCTTTTATATCTGGCACACGTGTGGATATTTCGTTTGCAGTGAGTGTTTTAAGAGTTTCTGAAGAATCCTTTAGAGCTGCACTGGAAAGCAGCAAAACGCGTTCTAAGATACATTGCAGGCACTCATACCATGGGGATCGAATATAATTCTTCCAAAGATCAAATACTTTAATGGCATATTCTGATGATTATGGATCTTGTCTTGATACACATAAGTCAATTAGTGGTGTACTACTAACACTGAATGATCCAATAATTTGGTTTGCACGCAAACAAGGAGTCAACGTCAACAACATTACATACGATTCCATACAATTTCTTTTGTAGCTTCATATGCAGAATATGTCGCTGCATATGAAGCTACAAAAGAAATTGTATGGACACGTAGAATTAGATGAATTAGGGTTACGTCAACGCAAACCGATTGTGTTACATTGTGACAATTCAGCAGCTGAACAATTAATTAAAAATCCTATTCATCAACGTACAACGTACATCAACATTAAATTCCATTACACTCGAGATATCTTTAAACAAGGAGACTTAGTAGTAAAACATGTTGCGAGCAATGAACAATTAGCGGATATATTAACTAAACACGCCAAAGATTCGAAGTAAATCGTGCAATGATCAAGTTGATCTAAGAACTTTCAAGTTTACTATATTTTTTTTGTCTTATGATCAAAGATTTTTTTTGTTTAATGTTTTTTTTTAGATTGTTACAGATAGAACTGCGCGTCACTATTATCATTCCGAGTGGGAGTGTTGAGATATATGTTTTAATAATAGTTTCTGTAGTTAAGTTTGAACGTGCCGCACATTGATTGATACGTTTAGGAAGACGGTTCTGTTCTCAGTCAGAGGCAAAAGGCCGGCAGTGGCGCTTCTAGTACCAACGCTATCGGACGGCGTCCGCTGTAACTCTGATATATTCTTTTTATACCAAATTATTATTAAAAAGCTATATACGACTATCTACAAATTAATTATTGACTGCCCACTGTATCTCCAATAGTTTTCTGAGAATATTGATTTTAATATTGATTTTAAGACACTATTAATATAGTTAAACTGACTCTAAGTGTTTTCTGATGTTGATTGTAAGGTTTTCAGAAAAATAATGACTATGAGATTTTCCGAAAAATACTGATGATGAATTATTCGAAGTTCAAGTTTATATATCGAGTTATGTAGTTTTTGGATTACTCTTTTCTAAGACTGGAGAAGCTAACGAATGGAAATTCTCGTTAGATTTCCATCGTCTCTTTCTTGTCCCTTCTTATGGATTTAGAACAAATATAACAAATCAGAATTTTATTACATTCGTTCGCGAATAGGAGAGCATCTTCAAAACGAAGAAACTTAGGATTCTCAGTATCGGAGGTGTCAGTAATGTCTTCTCTAAATACAGGATGCGTCTGCTAAAGATAAGGGGATGACTTTTACTATCCCCTTGAAATTAAGATAGGTTATATGTTGCGTTGCAACATCTGGTCATTTGCGTTTTCATGAATAGTTTCTTTTATATTCTATAGCCTCTTGAGATTTTATAAGATTTTAAGTGATAGAAAAATATCAATTTCGACTAATTGGCGCCTTGACCGGATGCTTCTTATGATTTTATAACCCGTTAATATCTAGCTGTCATTTTTGGAACACTTATTGAGAATTCTATTCCAATTTGATTGACATTAACGATTTTTTGAGAGTTGTGCACATGTGCGCCAGTCATGAGAAAGAGAAGAATCGTGATGTTTCTTGGTAATATTGCCGACAATCGCGTTTCTATTGATTCTCTTCTCTTTTTGACTGCTATTTCATCGGATCGTCGATTTAATCTATTCTTATAATTTCAACTATTATATTTATAATTATATATATTTCAACTATTATATTTATAATTTATAATTTATATTTACTATTATATTATAAATTTCAACTATTATATTTATAATTATATATAATAATTAATTACCACTTTTAATGTTATTTTAGTATGGATGAACGTGCACATTTAAAAAGAAAAAGAACCAAAAGGTACATTTCAATGAATGATACATTTCAATGATGACAAATATCAATATAAAAAGAATAAGAAAGATAATATAGATGTATTAGCAGCATTTCATTATATTAAAAATGCAATGGCTGAAAACTATGAAGAAGAATTAAAAAAACATAGCGATTCAAGAACAAGTGCAGATAGTGTAAATGAAGAATAAGAAGAAATAGTCACTGAAAAAGAATATGTTCAAAAATCTGTTTTGTATGAAGATAAAAATGCTTCAAAAAATATATAATTCAAACGATGTTAAATGTCGAATAATTTCATACAAATGTATAAATATATGTAGACACAAAGATAAAGGAACAGAAACATTAGAATTACAGCTATTGTTATATATCAAAATATAACAATATCTAAAAAAATATATAAAATTTAATGTATATTTTTAGTATAATGTAAATAAGTTTTAATGCAATAAACAAAATGCTTAAGTATATAATATAATTTTTAAATATTCTAGTTTTAAATAAAATTAAAACATTTACATAATTAATATTTTTAATATTTTTGTCTTAAACAATGCAGAAACCAACAACAACAGCTAAATGAAATGAATCTATTGTTAAAACGGAATACATACAGGGTATATAAAAAGGTCGGAACCCTTGAATATTTCGAAAAATATAAGTTTTATTAAAAAATGTTTCAGACAAAAGTTGTAGGGTTTAAAAGTTCTATTTACTGGCAATATCATTTTGACCTTGAAGAGTCACTGGAAGGTCACGTGAAGGTCACTTCAATTTTTTAAATGGAATACCCTATATATTTTTATATATTCTTGTAGCTCATCTCAAGATCTTTCCAAAACACTATAATAAAGTATTTCTTCATTGAATACTTTTCGAGTTATGAGGCTTGAAATAATTTCTTAATTTTACATAAACTATAAAATATCTAGTAAAATATTCATTTTTCGATTATCTTACCTTAATACTTTTATGTACAAAATAATGAGAGGAATCAATTGGTGTAAAGAAAACATACAGTTGTTTTTAAGAAAAAATATGGAATTTGCAATTAACAATTCCATATTTTTTCTTAAAACAACTATATGTTTTCTTTACACCAATTGATTCCTCTCATTATTTTGTACATAAAAGTATTAAGGTAAGATAATCGAAAAATGAATATTTTATTAGATATTTTATGGTTTATGTAAAATTAAGAAATTATTTCAAGCCTCATAACTCGAAAAGTATTCAATGAAGAATACTTTATTATAGTGTTTTGGAAAGCTTTCGAGGTAAGCTACAAGAATATGCAAAATATATAGGATGTTCCATTTAAAAATTGAAGTGACCTTCACGTGATCCTCCAGTGACTCTTCAAGGTCAAATGATATTGCCAGTAAATAGAACTTTTTAAACCCTACAACTTTTGTCTGAAACATTTTTTGATAAAACTTATATTTTTCGAAATATTCAGGGTTCCGACCTTTATACACCCTGTATATAAATACATATACAATTCTAAAAAAAGCCAGAATATTTTCTCATGAAATATCATGAATTAGATAAATTTTAGATAAATTTGATTTTTCTAATGAAGAATATCAAAATATCGTTAGTATCTTTAAAAATTTCAAATTAGTTTGATTAAATTAAATTAAATAATAACCCAATATCTAAATAATAACTCAAGAGGCTCTTAAAAATAGCTTTTAAAAATTGAATAGAAAGAAATATCATGACATAATATAAAATGAAATTATTAAGTGTATTAAATATCTCTCGAATCCAAACGGAAATTCTTTTTTAGATTTAGTCATAGCTGATACTAGATTAAAGTTGATACTAGATTAAAGTTACATAGTATAGATGAATACTCTAAACTAGAAAATAGATCATATAATACCCAGACAACACATAATGTTCGGAGAATATTCTAATAAAGTACTTTTCATATATTCTGAGAATATTCGAAAAAAATATTCTTATATGATTCGAAGAATGTTCTAAATGTTATTAGAACATTATTAAGTTTCTAGAATATTCTAATAACATTTCAATGAATATTCCTAAACAGTACATTAATATTCGAAGAATATTCTAATAAAATACTTTTCATATATTCTGAAAATATTTGAAAAGAATATTCTTTTATGGTTGGAAGAATGAATAATTCTGAATGTTATTAGAATATTATTTATTGGAATATTATTTAGATATTAGAATATTATTTATTATTTATTAAATTCCTAAAGTATTCTAATAACATTTCAATAAATTTTTAATTAGAATATTCTACAAATTAAAATAGATAAAGAATTAGGCTCTGAAATGTATTAAACAACACGATATACGAGAAAAGAGCGATTAAGAGCCACCGCGGATAATAGTGCGTAAAATTTTATAAAGATTAATAAATCGCGAAAAATAAGACGCGAAATAAGACATATGCATATATTTTACTTGGTGCATAAACCAAGATAGATTCTCCATTCGAGAATACTATATAAGACCCCTCTTTACCCCCCTGCAGAGATGTAAGCGAGAAAAATATCGGGGCGAAGTCGCTGAATCGGGAGTCGAACCCGACTCTTTCGCTTGCCGGATGACTGCTCTAAACCAACTGAGCTATTCAGCCCCACACCGATATCCCTCTCGCCTATTTATAGAAATAATAGGAACGCGATTAGCTCTGCGTAAATTTAACAAATTAAAATAGATAAAGAATTAGGCTCTGAAATGTATTAAACAACACGATATACGAGAAAAGAGCGATTAAGAGCCACCGGATGATAGTGCGTAAAATTTTATAAAGATTAATAAATCGCTAAAAATAAGACGCGAAATAAGACATATGCATATATTTTACTTGGTGCATAAACCAAGATAGAATAGAATATTCTATTATATAATATTTTTTTCGTTTATACTCTAACAGCACATGATATCATACGAATATTCTATATTCATACTGTAAATATACGTACTGTACGTAATATACAGAGAACATTTCTATAATATCTCTTGTAGTATATTATTTCTTGTATATTCCTAGAATATTCCCATAACATCTCTCGTAGTATATTATTTCTCGTATATTCTCAGGATATAGTTTTATTATCTTTTATAGTATATTATTAGCTGTATATTCTCAGAATGTACCTTTGACTTACTTTATATTAACGGATATGTACAGAGATGCCATTTACGTAATTCGGCGTAAGTCGGCGCTGGTGTCTTCCTTCCTCTTATATGGATAACCTCTGATAACCTGTGAGAACGTCCGCGTGATTTCTCATCACATATTAATCGTATACAGATAATCATTATTATTTCTTTTAAAATATATTAAATCTATAATATATATATTTTATAAAAGATATTTTCGGTTTAAAGATATCTATATTTTTTATTTATATTTTTGATTTATTATTCATATTTACAATAAAATAAAGTAAAATAACCTTAAAATCGCATATTTTAAAACTGTAGCTTATTGTGAGTTTTTATATTTGTGAGATATAAATAAAAAATGTTTAATTGTAACTCTTAATTATTATGAAATTTGTCATATACATAAAAACGCGCAACTTGAAATATCTATACTTTCTGCAGATAAAAGTTTGCAGATGTATAGAGGCACAAAACCCGCGTTTGTATTTGCCATACAGATGTGTTACCGATTTTATTTTCGAAATAACTCCCAATGGAAAAATAAACGAAGAATATGTATGTTCTATTACGCTGAATACATCATAAATGTAAAAAATTAATGGTGACAGTATCTTTACAAAAATTAATCCGTGATTGAAAATCCTTCGATAAAATGTATTGCACACGTTGATAATGATACGATGATAAAATGCTTCACGAATCCTTTCTTCACCTCGTACGAAAGCGCACTGCTGGACCGATTATCCTGATATTATGCACGACACGCAGTTTCACATAATTATTGCACAACACATAAAATTGTACGGCCACTTGGTTTTCGCCTGGGAAATGATTCCATGTAAATTGCGGCCGCACGATAAGTATTTCCGCTAGTCCGTATGCCACAATCATAGTGCGCAGGCGTCGAACTCACACGTACGCTTACACTCCGCTCAGCTGTCAGCTGTAGTTGCATGCTGCCGGCATACGCAGTGTGATAACAGTGTGCGAGAGCTAAGACGTTTTAATAAAAATCTTGTGTTTGCGTAGTAAATTAACAGTGAAAATGAGGTATATTCTGCAGGAATATGCGGATATGATTGTGGCATACGGACTAGCGGAAATACTTATCGTCCGCAATTTACATGGAATCATTTCCCAGGCGTTAACGAAAATCAAGTGACCGTACAATTTTACGTGTTGTGCAATAATTATGTGAAACTAGGTGTCGTGCATAATATTGGAATAATCGTTTCAGCAGTGCGTTTTCGTGTACGAGATGAAGAAAAAATTCGTGAAGCATTTTATCATCGTATCATTATCAACGTGTGGAATACATTTTATCGAAGGATTTTCAATCACGGATCAATTTTTGTAAAGGTACTGTCACCATTAATTTTTTACATTTACGATATATTCAGCGTATAGTAATGGCATTTTGAATAATTTTCAAATTGAGAGTGGAATAAGCCTATGGGGGAAACCACTATAAAAAAAGCGCACCATGCTATCTACCGCAAGGTGGTGTGGAAATGATAGCGCATCATTTTCTCGCCGCTAAAAGGACGGGTCATTTTTCGGCGCGGTATTGCGATATATCGTATCATGTCTCGAGCGACCCGCCCACCGCTTCGTGGCGCGACTAGTATCGGATTACAGTGGGATGACTCTCGTCGCCGCGCGCTTCTATTCACGCAGATTGGCCGATCTTCTTTATTTAATTTTTCCATAATTATTGCGACAATCCCAAAACAATATAGATAATTTCTTCTTAATTTGAGCCAATCTACTTATTTTTTTCGTTAAGGTCGAAAATCGACGGACACCCTGTATATATTATATATATATTATATATATAATACTAACAAGAGTGTAATTTATTTATTGTCGTATTATATAGCATATATATATATATATATAATATATAACATAAATAACATATATATAATATATATATATATTATATATATATATTATATATATAATATATATATATATATTATATATATATTATATATATAATATATATATATATATTATATATATATTATATATATAATATATATATATATAATATAATAACATATTTATATATTATATATATAATATAATAACATTATATATATATATATATATATATATATATAATAACATTAATAAATTTTATCTTTGAGGATCTTTCGGAAATCTAAAAAAAACTAATTCCCTTTATACCTGTAACGTTTTTACAGTTTTTGACCGCGCAAGCATATCCACCTATTTTTATTACTTTTTTATTATTTTATATAGCCTATTTATAATCTATTTATAACCTATTCACTATAATAACATGATCAGACATGACATAAATCGACAATGTCACTATATTGTTGATTGGATTTTTCGCGCATTAATAACTTAGAACCCTGATTTTCGTCTACTGTCGTAACTGGTTAAACTGTGCTGATAGACTGTGCCATGTTGCTCGAGTCCATGATTGGTCATAATCTTATTCCATTATTATGCACGTGGCGTGAGAGTCCATTATTCTCAGTTCGTTGCAGTTTCGTGCAGTAACGAATGAAGTGATAGTGAACGAAGAATATTTCAAGGAGATTATAATTGATATTCCAGAATATATTGAGCAGAGTGGCTACGTCGCTTGCAGTAATGCGATATATCATCGAGAAAACACGTAAATATGAGTACAAAATCAAATACTTCGCGAAAATCGCTGTACGAGTTGTCCGCAAGGCAATGAAGTAGAGTCATGTACGAAATTAGACAAAATTTACGTTTGCAATGTCGTTTAAAACGCAAAAATGCAGAGCCCAATAATAATAATAATTGTAATATTCAAGATGTTCCTAATCTTATCGAATGTAATAGCTTTTCTTCAAATATTACTTGCAATTATAATACTTGCAATTATACACGTGATATTAATTTAGAAGATAATAAAATTTCTTCTGTGGTTTTTGATGTCAGTGATGTAGTTTCATCATCCTTTAAAATTACTTCCGTTAAAATTACTTTCTGAATCATCTTTCCGCGAACGTTTAGCGTCTTGTTTTATAAATAATAATCTAACAGATGCACAAGGTAATAGTATATTATCTCTTCTTAGAACACATTCCTGTTTTAATAATTGTAAATAATTATCAAAGGATGTTAGAACACTTCTTGATACATCACGTACACGTGTCATCCTGTATAATGTAGAACCAGGAGTGTATATCCATTTTGATGTGGAAACAAAGATTATTGAAAATCTTTCACACATTTCCAAATCTTTCGCATCTACCATTAATCAATTGGAGATAGATTTCAATATAGACGGATGTAGTTTGAATAAATCTGGTAGCATTCAGATCTAGCCCATCCAATGTAGAATTGTAATATAAAATATGCAAAGCCAATGGTAGTTGGAGTTTATAGAGATCTACACAAATCATGCGATCCCAATATTTTTTTGGAAAAATTTATTGTAGATGTTAGAAAAATCATGTCATGGAGGTATTAATTTTTATGATAATAAAATTCAAATACGCTTAAGATGTTTCATAGCTGATGCACCTGCTCGAGCTTTTATTTTGAATCATCGTAGTTATGTGTCTAGTCAGGCTTGTTCCAAGTGTAAAGTCTCTGGAATACGTCATGAAGATCGTTATGTTTTCCATGGCATTAGTCATTCTCTTCGCACAGATGAAGAATATATCAGGTTTAAACGAAGATCATCATAAAGAGATGAGCCCATTATCAATGCTTCCGATAGGTATGGTTTCGCAAGTTCCTTTTGAATACATGCATCTTGTATGCTTGAGTGTAATGAAAAAACTCTTGTCGATATGGATCAATAGAAAATATTCACATTTATCAAAGTTGTTAGGAAGATCTATCTATATTACATCTATAAGACTGAACAATCTTAAAAAATATTGTCCGTCAGATTTTGCAAGATGTCCCAGATCTCTAGATACATGTTCCAAATATAAAGCAACAGAATTCCGTCAATTCCTACTTTATACAGGACCAGTTGTAATGTACAATGTACTAGACGAACGATTGTACAAATATTTTTTTTATTTTTACATGCTGCAATAAGAGTCTTGATCTCCAATTCGCCAAGACAACACTTAAGCTTTGCAAAACTTGCACTACAGAAATTTATAGGTGTGAAAATCTTTATAGTCCAACATTCAATACTTGTAATGTCTACGGTCTTTTTCATCTTATCAACGATGTTAGATTTAGATTCATTTTCCGCATTTTCTTATGAAAATAATATGGCTATTTTCAGAAAATATTGTAGGAAACAGGTGTACCTCTCCAACAGTTTTTTAACAGAATGGCAGACATAAAAATTCATGGAACAAACAATAATGCGATGTGGATTCATCTATTCGTGTATCTATGCCGCATAATAATGATAGTAATTGTCTCCAATACCGTAAAATACAATTTAATAACATATCATTAGGTATAGATGTGCGTGACAATTGTTGTATCTTACGTGATGGATTTATTTGCATCGTCTTCAACATTGTTGTGAATAATAATTTCTTTCGGGTGTGAAAAGATTTTTAGAGATCCACGATTTTTACGATATTGGCATGGTATCTTCTGCTTTTCAGATATATAAGTGTGCTATGTTAAATAGTGAAATTTTTTATATTCCAAAATCCAGATCAAGTTCATAAAAAATGTTACAGGATGCCTTTTTACAACACTACATCGACAGACGATAGCGACAGTGATGGAGAAAATAATTCGACGGAAACGTCATAATATATTGTCGCTGTTATTATACACAGCGAGAAGATGTAAGATGTGTCTATGCTGTTAACTTTTTATTTTTGCAGTGATTGCCAGCTTGTGTGTTCTCTTTTTCTTTAATCTTTCTTCCATATTTTTTTCTCGTTTGCTTTCTTGACTTTGCTGCTCTTACGTCTTATTAAATAATGATGAGGATAGCCATACAAAATGCTGTAATATTGCAGCTGTTATATTTATATTTTGCTTTCCTCTATAATTTCTCCTTTACGTTACTTCTTATATACATATATATACATATTAATGTTCGAATTTCTCTTTAAATCTCTCTCTTATAATTTCTTTTGATAATCCATTTTTTATTGAATTGCACTTGACATTGACAAATATTTTGTAGATAGATTATAGATTCATTTAAAACAAAAATATATAAACATGTTGATTTTCAAAAATAAGTGAACGATGGAACTATTGTATGTTAAATATTTCTACATTGCATATTGTATGTTAAATATTTCTACATTGCATAGTAAGAATTATTGCATGGAATATTCCTATTCTATTAAATTATAATATAATATAATATAATATAATTACATTGCCAATATAATTATAATATAATATAATATAATATAATATAATATAATATAATTAAATTGCCAATATTGTGATATATATTATAAAATAAAATGCATTTATAAGTTATTTTTTGAAAGAAAAAAATAGTGAATACTGTTAATATTGCTTTTAATATTGTTCTTTTAAAACTTAGAAAATTAGTCAAATTAGAAATATTTTAATCATCTGATAGATAAATTTTATAGATAAATTCATTGGTAATCTTTTTTTTATATATAGATAATATATATTTGTTGAATATATAAAATATATACTTATACTATCTTTGACTTACAGGTACTTGGAAATGAATAATACGCGGCCAAATGAATAAAGCACGCTGCTTCAAAACCGTTGCGCTACCGACTTCTTCGGACAAAAGTTCGAAACGGAGAAGAATTATGTTATAATCCGCGAGATTATAACGTTATTTTAATATTTTAATATTCGCTAGAACGTTCGTGAACCGCCACCTCAGCGAACCACGCGCGAGTTCGCCGGAAACGCAGAAAATGCTAACGAAGGGTTTCGACTTTGAACCTCCTTCGTTAGCACTTAAACTTGATCGCCGGAAATCCCCATGACCAAATATGGTCATGTCGCTAGGCGATCCTCTCCAAAATACCCCTAAAAAGGGGTGTTAAAAACCGTCCATCGCGGACCCGATAGTCGTTAAGTGAAAATCAACTGATAATTAGTGCGAATCTGGGGCAAACCGCTAATCAAACGCTGGTAAAGTGTTAAACCTAAGAACTATGTGATTCGGAGAAGGCTCAAAGAAGTCGACCAATATAGAATAAGGAATTAAAGCTGTATTTTATCAAGAAATAATAATAATAATAATATTCTTAAAACAACGGCCTCGAGGTATCTGACATTTCCCGGCAAACCCCAATCCCCGTGTCGTCTCGGGCACAACATTCTGGTGGCAGCGGTGCCGAGATATCCTGGACCTCTAACGGCTAAAACAAAAAAGAGAATATAAAGAATTAATAAATCGAGTGGAGCAACTGCTAGATTAAAGCAGACAGACTCAAACACATCAGCACGCAACACATAAGGACGACAGTGATAAAGAAATCACGGTTAAGCAGCTGAAAGCCGAAAGGAAACGCCAGCGCTCAAGGACTAACGTCGATCCACGACCTTCGCCAAGGCAACGCAACACCAACAGACAACACAACGCCGACGGACAACGCACCGCCAACGGACAACGTATCGCCGACGGACGACGCCCTAACGTGACCACACGCAGAGTCAGCAACTAAGCAACCCGATACGCGACCATGCGAGTCATTGTACTACTAAGTTAAAAAATTTACAATTAAATGTCGGAACCGTTAAAGCGAGTTAGATTTCAAAGCCCGCGATTTTTGAGCGAGCCAGCACGATTGGCTAATAGATCAGGACTTGTACCACCGATACAAGTAGCAGAAGAAGCCGTTCGCGACATACGAGATAGCGTGCGAAGAAATTTAGAAAATTGTTATCCGAGTTCTGAATCACCCGAAGTGCGTAATAACGATAATAGTAACGATAACTTCGAACCAAACGAACCACGCGATAATCGAGTTACATTTAGAAGAAATTATTCGCCAATATCTATCGATCTTAGTATTCTTGAGCCACGAGAGCAAATAAATATGGAAAACGACGCCGTCGATAGAGAAATCGAACGTCTGCGAGAGCAACAGGCCGAACAAAGTGCAGCCGCGAATTATAAAGACGCCGGTCGTCCAGTCGAAAACACTAGTAATAAATGTTATTAGCCGAACTCGTACATAGTATTCGAGAAATGCAAGAAGAAGTACGAGACTTACGCGAACAAGTGCGAAACATACATATAAAACAAAGTAACTTCAACGAGCCACGAGCAAATACAAACGATGTCCCACACGTGACGTACGGACGTACGTCTGAACGCGATATTAGAAACAGACGTTCAGTAGGTTTTCTGTACCAATCGGTCAAAAGCCGACCGTCAGAACGAATAACCATGGTATCCAAAAAACTAATGCAAAAATCAGACTCAGTCTCGTATGTAAATGTCAAACGTTGATGATAAGCATTAAAAGTCGATACAATCTCGTCAATCTTTGAGCGTGGAACAATAGTAAAAATGTCATCAACATATCTATAATACAACGAAACGTTAAAACTTAACTGACTCAAACAATGTGTTTCCAAATCATCCATAACGATGTCAGCCAAAAATAGGAGACAGGGGGACCCCATGGGACTACCGAAAATCTGTTCATAAAACTGTCCATTAAATTAGATTGTATCGACTTTTAATGCTTATCATCAACGTTTGACATTTACATACGAGACTGAGTCTGAATTTTGCATTAGTTTTTGGATACCATGGTTATTCGTTCTGACGGTCGGCTTTTGACCAGATTGGTACAGAAAACCCTTGTTCTAACAGATACATTAATTTTCATTCCAAGCATCCGTTTAAATATAAAAATGAACACAATTTATAAACTTGTTGATCCCGCTATTTTATTATCAGACGTTCGATTTCATTTTAAGAATATCGACATTGTCAAACAGATTCTTTCCAACAATTGTTTTCCAAGATCAAATTATTAACCGTTACGTTAAAAGAAGACTTGATATTTTTAAAACATCGTGACAATGAAAATACAAATTCTGAGAGTGATAATGCGGCTACACCTTGTTATATTTCTTTACCGTTTGTGGATGGCTTTAGTGATGAGATTAGCCACGTCTTTAATAATATAGGTCTTAATATCGTCTATAATGTACCCAAAAAAACTTAACGTTTTGATTAAACGGGAAAAGATAGATTGCCTACTAACAAACAGGACCGAAGTCATATATAAATTAGACTGCAAAAATTGTAATAATTCATATATAGGCCAAACGAAAAGACATTTAGGCACTCGTGTCAAAGAACATTTTAACAATATAAAATTGTACGAAAGCAATCTATCTGTGATTAGTAAACATAAATTAGAATTCAACCATGACTTCGATTGGTCAATACCGATTATTTTACACAACGAAAGACACGTGAGAAAGAGGAAATTGCTGAAAGTTTTTTTATAAAAAGTTTGACAACACAATTAACTTGCAGAAGGACACTGAGAGTCTGAACATTATTTATGATAAACTAACAAAAGCTGTTTAGTCTTTCTCCTTGTTTGTGAGCGGTAGGCTGACTTGATGATCTTGACAAGTGATTTCTCTTTTCTCATTACTTATTGGTTAATTAAGATTTTGTACGTATATATTAATTTTTCCTTTTTTTCTCCTTTTTTATTCACTTCATATTGTTTTTATAATATTGTAAACCTTTGTAATTCACTTGAAAAGGACCAAAACCAATGGTCGAAACGTCGTGATTTTCTATCAACCAATAAAGTGCCAGTGTGGTCGATTTAAATTACGTTATCTTACTTTAAATAAATTTTGCAAATATTGTAAAAAATCCGGACACAACCGCGACGAATATTGGAACTTAAATGGACAACAAAAAATTAATATCAATAATAACAATAAACAAAATAATAAAGGCAATTATAAAGATAATACGCGTGAGCCAAAGACTTCGCATCGACAGCGAAAAAAGAGCACCGACTCTGCAAGCAATAGCGATGAGGAGCAGGAGGAAAAGAAGAAGCAACCGCGACCTGCCCTAGAGTATCGTGTAACATGTTAAAAATATGCATACACCATCGAAGGACGAATTATTACAAGTTACACTACCGATCTGCGAAGTAAAAAAGGACAAAATAAACATGTTGTATGATTCCGGATCAACAATTTCCTTAATAAAATTAAAACATTTAAAAGACGACATTAAATATAGAAAAGAAAATAGCATTGATAGGAATAAGTGGTCATAAAATATATACATTATTTTTACAAAATGTATGCCACAATAACACTCAATAAACACAAAATTAAACACGCATTTTATGTAATAAAGGATGATACCGCCATAGAAGGAGTTCTAGGAATAGACTTTCTTAAAAAACAAGCTGCTAAATGCGATTATAAAACTAACGAAATAAAAATAAAAGACAGCACATTAAAACTCCATCCTTGCAACAAAATAATTTTAAACCCGCGTAGCGAGACAATAATAAAAGCTGCGACTAATCGAAATCGGATAGGAATAGTCCGAACAGAAGAAACCATACCAGAAGTTTATATCGGAAGCTGTCTGGTAAGAACCAAAAAAAAATTTTTCGTGTCCCGTGAGCATCATAAATACGACCGATAAAACCAGCAACCTCCATTGTCACATTAGAGGATATGGAAGATAAAACTAACACAACCGAAATAAATATACAATAATATATAATACAATAAAATCGGGAACGAAGAATAAAATCAACATCCCGCCCAACGTATTTGACAACTACTGCGAATTCAGCACTTAAATAAAGAAGAGGAGCAAACACTAAAAAAAATTTGCGAAGAATTTAGTGATATATTCTTTTTTAGAAGGAAAACCACTGACATGCACTGCGACAGTCGAGCATGAGATAAGTACGTGTGCCGACACCGCACCTGTCAACGTGAAACCGTATCGGTTACTCGAGAAGCTAAGGGAAGAAGTAAATAAACAAATCCAAGAAATGCTAAAAAACGAAATTATTCGAACTAGCACAAGTCAATGGAACGCACCACTATTAGTTGTATCGAAAAAAGCAGACGCATCTGGAAAACCAAGGCTCCGAGTAGTAATAGATTTTCGGAAGCTAAATGAATTAACTATAGGCGACTCATTTCTATTGCCTAATATAACCGATATCTTAAATCAACTGGGAAACGTAAAATATTTCACCACGTTAGATTTAGCATCAGGATATCACCAAATCCCAATGGCTGAAAGGGATAAAAATAAAACAGTTTTCTCAACCTCCTACAGTCATTACGAATTTAATCGAATGCCGTTCGGATTGAAAAATACACCAGCAACGTTTCAACGACTGATGAATTCGGTTTTAACAGGAATACAAGGACTTAAATGCCTGGTCTATCTCGACGACATTGTAATATACGGATCGAGCTTGGAAGACCATAATAAACGGTCAAAAGAAGTACTACAAAGACGCGAAAAACTAATTTAAAATTGCAGCCGGAAAAATGCGAATTTCTACGCAAAGAAGTAATCTATTTAGGACATATTATTTCCGAAAACGGAATATCGCCAGACCCGTCAAAACTAACGGCGATAAAAGAATTTCCAACGCCGAAAAAGGTAAAAGATATCCAATCCTTCATAGGACTTGCAGGATACTACAGAAAATTTATTGAAGATTTTTCAAAAATAGCCAAACCGTTAACAAAATTAACAAAAAAATCGGAGAAGTTCGAATGGACAACGGAACAGCAAGCAGCATTTGAATTATTAAAAGAAAAATTGATGACTGCATCAGTATTAAAATATCCCGACTTCTCAGAAGAATTTATTGTGACCACTGATGCCTCCGACTATGTGATCGGAGCAGTGTTATCACAAGGAAAGGTAGGCAACGACCGACCGATTGCTTACGCTAGCAGAATACTGACTAAAGCGGAGCAAAATTATAGCACAACTGAAAAAGAATTATTAGCAATTGTATGAGCTGTAAAACATTTTAGACCATACGTATATGGTACAAAATTTAAAATTGTGACTGATCACAAACCATTAATATGGTTATTTAATATAAATGACCCCGGCTCAAGATTAATCCGGTGGAGATTAAAACTTGAAGAATATAAAATCATCTATAAGGCTGGACGAGCGAACGCGAATGCCGACGCTTTAAGTCGCAACGCGATACCGGAACTCTCAAAGGAAAATGATGACGAAATCTTAATATTAAAAGAAAAAAAAGAAGAAAAAGAACAAGAAGACAATATAAACATTAAAAAGCGAAAACATATACGGAAGAGGAAAAGAAACAAATACTCTCGGAATATCATGATGCACTTACAGGAGGGCATCAAGGAATAGAACGGACAATAAAAAGAATTCGACTTCAACATAATTGGAAAGGCTTGACGAAAGATGTTGAACGATATATTGCAAGATGCGAATCTTGTCAAAAAAATAAATTATCGCGAAAAAATAAAGTACCGTTAATAATTACGGATACACCTAACAAACCGTTTGAAAAATGCGCGTTAGACATTGTCGGACCATTAACTGTTACTACTAATGGAAATAAATATTTATTAACGTTTCAAGACAATTTAACTAAATTCAGTAAAGCAATACCGATTCCGAATCAAGAAGCGAATACAATCAGAAAGAAATTTGTCGTAAAAATAATACTGGAACACGGAATACTAGAAAAATCTTAAGATCAAGATCTTAAGATCTACAGATCAAGGAACTAATTTCATGAGCGAAATATTTAAAAATACTTGTAAGCTATTAAAAATAAACAAAATCCAAACAACCGCGTATCATCCAGAAAGTAACGGCGCGTTAGAACGATCGCATCGCATATTAACCGAATATCTGAGACATTACATAAACAAAGATCAAACAGATTGAGATGAATGGATACCGTTCGCGATGTTTACTTATAATACAACGCCGCATACCGCTACGGGATATACACCCTTCGAATTGGTTTGTACACACCAAGCTGAAATTCCGATAGCATTGATTAAAACCACCTAAACCGACGTATAATTATGATGACTACGCGCAGGAATTAAAAGAAAGATTGAGAGCAACAAATCAGCTTGCAAAGAAAATATCAAAGAAGAAAAAATTAAAGCTAAAAAACATTACGACAAAAGCACAAGGGAAATGCAATTTAAAGTAGGAGACAAAGTATTAGTATATGATGAAACGTTACGACGAGGACGATCAAAGAAATTAGAATCACTATGGATAGGACCATACACAATTATAGAAAAGAATTCAGACGTAAACTACACAATACAAAAAGGAAGAAAAACCGTACGCATGCACACAAATAAACTAAAACTATTTATAAATAATTAAATGAATAAAAGAACTCACCGGGAAGGAGGCTGCAACACTCCGTTACGGCCTACCTGGCGCTCATAGGCCAGTCGCCGAAAGTTGCGGCGGTCCAGCTGCCGCTGAAAGCGCAACCGCGCCCACGGCCCAAGAGCACGGACCTGGCGGGCGCCGGTTAAAGCCGCGTCCAGACTTGTGTCGTATCACCGTATCGTATCATGATCGCCTCTTATCATGATACGAATATGCTGATTATGATGATACGCCATGGCCTTGTTTTCAATCCGTATCCGTATCCCGTATCTGTATCTTTATTTTAGTTTTCCATCAGCACGTCCGTATCGTTAATTCCACGTTGCTTGCTGTGGAGACAATGTCTCTCTCTCTGTACAGTTAAGATCGTGGTAACGTCCACACTGACTGTATCCGTATCACGTATCATTTCTTTCATGTTTCGGCGAAATACCGACTCCAAGTGGATCATAGCATATCACCTTGATACGCAGATACGATACGCAGACACGATACGGTGCCCCGTCCACACTTGGCTAATCATGATACGCGATCATGATACGATACGGTGATACGACACAAGTCTGGACGCGGCTTAATAAGTCTACCCGCACGGATAAACCGTAGGGCTCCCGCGCGTATACGCGGAAACAGGCCTGCCCAAAGGGCAATATAGGATATACTTGTTCCTGAACCAGCACTCGCATTAATAAATCTATATAATCGGATAGTCGCACTCTCATGCAGGCCCGCGCAAACCGGTCGCGTGGCAAAGGCAGGCCACCGGACACATTCCGTACTTCCGGCACAGCACCACTAAAGTCAAACTCCCCGTCGGAGGAGCTATTTGACGAACTATCAGACATTGGATTTTTTCACTAGCTATTACTGCCTCGAGCAAAAGTCAGCGAGAGACTGAAGCTCGCAAAAGATCATAATATAGAGCAAAGTTAGTCAAGAAAGAATAAAACTAATCCCACACTGATAAACTAACGAGAAAAGAAATGACACCCGCAGGTGCATAATATAATACTTAATATATATTATTACAGAATGCTAACGCTAGGGATCAACCCTGTTCCCACCAGGCAAGACGAAACTCATCTTCCGTTTGAAATTGAAGAATTCAAACATAACCCAGGAATTTACTATGAGAAAATCGGATACCTACATCAAATCAAGAAAACTTGGAAATTAGTAATAAAATTGGATATAACCGAACTGAATGATAAAACCTGGCAAGTAAACAAATATGTTCAACAAACAAACGAAATGTGTAATAATATAAAATCCGAAAATAATATTAAACGAACGTGCGAAAATTTAAAAAGTATTATCAACAATGATTGTAATACGCTAGCTAAAATAATAAAATTAATAAATGACCTATATAAGACATCATCAGACAGACGCCGAGGCCTGATAGATGGAGTAGGTACGATAACTAAAACATTATTTGGACTAATGGATGCGAATGATCGAACACTAATAAACGAGCAAATTCAACTATTACAAAATAATCAACAAACATTAAAACACGTCGCGAAAAATCAAATAAAAATTTTAAATACTACCATAATTCACCTAAATAAACTAGAAAATATACTAGATTATAATGGCAAATTAATAAATCATTATGTTAGAGAATACTCGACACGAGAAGAAATAGACGAACATTTTACTGTAATTATCGATATGTTAACAGATTTAATCAGAGACGCGAAAGACATACTAGAATATCTTACATACATACGTAAAGGGATAATGCATCCACTATTAACACCAATAAATGAAATAATTTCCAATTTAAAAGAAGTTGTATTACAGTTACTACAAGGTTCATACTTTCCGTTCGAAATAAAATACGACAAATGGTTAACGATAGAAAATTATATGAAAGTAAGCGTGTATTGCGATAAAACAATTATATATACAATACTACAATTTCCTATAATCGCACAACCAATGTATGATATTTTAAATGTAATACCGTTACCAACGTATAACTATGTAAACAAATTTGCGTACACGAAAGTAGATAATAAGTTAATCGCAATAAATAGAGACATGCGTATATATGTAATTTTAACAAAACAAAACCTAAACAATTGTATAAATAATAACAATCAATATTTGTGCGAAAAAAGTCAACCAATATATCACGTAAATAGGAATACACCGTGTGAAATTAAAATGTATATAAAAACACAAGATAATAGCGAACAGTGCAACATAGACTATACGATAACAAACCGCACTATATGGATCACGTTACAACAGCCACACACCTGGCTATACTCAACGACATCCGAGCAGCAAATTACGATAAACTGCGATAATCATTCTGAGTATAAAAAAATCTTGTGAAATCAGGTGGAATTACTCTGAAACCAATTGTAGACTGACAACTACAGACATGACAATACAAACACAAACAATTACATATAAAACAAATATAGAAACATTCTTACCAGAATTTAATATAACAATTTCCAAAAAAATTGACGAACCAAATGACGAACGAAAACTCAAAGACGTAATAAATAATCCTCTAGAATTAAAAGAACTAAATGATAAGTTAAAAGAAATAAACAACAATTTAAATAACAATGAAAATAATTCCTTTATACAAAAAGAATTCATTTATCCAATGGCTCCAGTGGAATAACCACAATAATTATTGTAACACTAATAATATGGATAATTGTACAACATAAGAAACAGAAATCGAAACGACCAACTACTACTGTTACATTAGTAGATGAAATTGACAAATCATATGGAATGCCTAAATATTAAAAAGAAACAAGAGCACGATTCTAGAATAAATAGATTTTAATTTAGAAATAAGAAACGAGTGTAATAAACATTGTACACGGGAAATATATTGTATTAAAAGGGATAGAAATATGTATGTTAAGAGAGAGAGACTCCGTTAGAACCTCCGTTTTTCTTTTCCAATGGGGGAGGGATGTTATAATCCGCGAGATTATAACGTTATTTTAATATTTTAATATTCGCTAGAACGTTCGCGAACCGCGTAAAAAACCGCCACCTCAGCGAACCACGCGCGAGTTTGCCGGAAACGCAGAAAATGCTAACGAAGGGCTTTCGACTTTGAACCTCCTTCGTTAGCACTTAAACTTGATCGCCGGAAATCGCCATGACCAAATATGGTCATGTCGCTAGGCGATCCCAAAATACCCCTAAAAAGAGGTGTTAAAAACCGTCCACCGCGGACCCGCGGCCGACAGTCGTTAAGTGAAAATCAACTGATAATTAGTGCGAATCTGGGGCAAACCGCTAATCAAACGCTGGTAAAGTGTTGAACCTAAGAACTATGTGATTCGGAGAAGGCTCAAAGAAGTCGACCAATATAGAATAAGGAATTAAAGCTGTATTTTATCAAGAAATAATAATAATAATAATATTCTTAAAACAACGGCCTCGAGGTATCTGATATTTCCCGGCAAACCCCAATCCCCGTGCCGTCTCGGGCACAACAATTAGCATCGCATCAACAGCAACTATCGAAGAGATTGACAAGGATATCGCGACTTGAAGACGATTGTGCAGATGGACGATGAGATAAATTTTTTTATTTTTTTTCTCAATCTCAATCTAATACACTTACACAAGACCAAACATCTTATATACATACATACATTCCAAAACAAACAAATCAACCACATACAAATGTTGCACCACACACAGATATTCATTCGTACACAAACATTGAAGCACATGACAATCAAACATACATTACCCTTCAACCACAAAAAAATATTCCAATATACAATAAAGTCAATATTCCATCGCATATAAATATTCAAATACAGGATATGCACATCAACAAATAGTCAAACATACAGAGACATTCAACCACATTTACACACAAGCACTCAATCACATTTATACACAAGCATTCAACTACATTCACACACAAGTATACACCATGTAGTCCAGCACGTAGAAATCTCACATGTCACACAAATTCATTTGAGTTTCAGGAACATAACAAACTGATGTCTTCCCAGGATACAATGTATGGACAACTTCGAGGATCAACTCAGCGTATTTTAACTATTGTAGCGGACACAATAGATAATAGATAAATTTATATATATATATACAGGGTGTCCCATTTTAATGTCCCATCCCAAATAACTTTCTTATTTTTAATTTTAGAAAAAGATATTTCAGACAAAAGTTATATAGTTTCTAGGAGGACATAAGATGGTGCCATTGGTTTGACCTCGAAGAGTCATTTGAAGGTCACGTGAAGGTCACTTCAATTTTTTTAAGTGGAATACCCTATATATTTTTGCACATTCTTGTAGCTCTTCTCGAGAGCTTTCTAAAACACTATAATTAAGTTAGTTTTTATTAAATACTTTCCAAGTTATGAGTTATATAATTGTTAATTGCAAATTACATATTTTTTCTTAAAAATAACTATGTGTTTTCTTTACACCAATTAGTTCCTCTTATTATTTTGTAATCTTTTTCTAAAATTAAAAATAAGAAAGTTATTTAGAATAGGATATTAAAATGGGACATCATAAAATAAATAATATATGTATATCATAATATCTAATTCTAATGTAATGTAATAGTAAATGTTACAGTAATACTTTGTACATATTATTGTATTTACAGAAGGACGTGCAACTGTACAGTTCGTGTGGAATCAGACCTAAAGTAAGCATCACATATGTATCACATTTATACTTGTGGAATTCTGTTGTGACATTTCTGTAATATTAATTTATCTTTTGTAGAAAAATGAACAACTTGTTGGAGAAAATTTTTAAATGTGTACAAGATTACCAGCATCTTCCAAATAAACCATCTTTCTTCAATATCATCATTAACGGAATTAAAGAGATTTGAAAGAATTAACGAGGAAGAATGTTCTAATATTGTAAGTATATATACTGTGTTAAAGCAAAGATAAATTTGTTTATCAATCCGCCCAGTTAGTTGCGGTTTTTGTTTTCATAAGCCGTTTCAAACGGCCTAGTTCGAGATTTTCCTTTCTTTTGTTTATATATAGTTAGTGCATCTGTTATACACGTGCGTTATTTACATTCTCCTACGTAAATCTCTCTCTTTTAAATATATATATTTTAGTTATATAGTTAAATGTGTACTATTTTCAACCCAAATTCAGACAGGTTATGGCCCAGGGCACGTATGATATAAAGAGAAGAAAAGTGTGTGCGCAAATATAGCCCGATTATTATTGCCTTTGTGAGAAGTAACGCTCTGAAGAAGCACGCCATGTCGGTTATCAGAATGCAAAATATCGAGAAGCTGAGCGACATTAATTACGAATCATGGAAAATTCAAATAAAAAGTATACTCGTATGCAATGAACTGTGAAAATATACGTGGAGCCGAAAATAGTATAAACATCAAGAAAAAGCATTAGCATCGATTCTACTGAGTACGTCGAAGAATTGAATTACATCGAAAAGGCAACTATATCGCACGAGGCATGGGAGAAATTGAAAAGCACATATGAATCTAAGGGCCCGGTAAGGAAATCTGTTTTGTACAAACAATTATATCGCATGAAAAAAGAACAAGGACAAAGCATGATGGCATATTAATAGTTTTGTCGATAAAGTAGAACAACTAGAAGATGCTGATGTGACGTCCCGACCAATAATTTTCTTCTTTTACCATACAAGCAAACTCCTTCTTTATGTTATTGAAATTTGTGCAATTCCACCTAATCATAAAAGCGCAAGATTGAAGGAAATATTATTTTTTTTTATTAGCATTAGCATTATAATCACGTTTATCCTTAATTATAGTTTAATTAATCTTATATTTTAATTATTTTAGATTATATTATACTTATTATTTATACTATTATTTTATATTATACTTATATTTTAATTAATTACTTTTAATAACTATTTTAATCAAATTTATTAGGGTTATAGCATTAAATTTATAAGAATTATAAATTTGTCCATGAATAATGCATTGCTTAAAGGAGCGATTTTTAAAAAAGCCTTTAAGATTCGGCGAACGTTTTATCTATCATGGAATGTCTCGGTATGACATCAATTGTAAAATTTCGGTTAATTAACTATCCCGCTTAAACAATATCGGAATTAGGTAATAGAAATAGAATTCGAAATTGTGCATAGCTGACGTTGAAAGAAGGAATTAAATCTGTAATAAAATTGTAATATCATTAATAAGGTTCATTCGTATATTTCACACGGCGACTTACTCTCGCTAATCAGTTAAACATAACATCCGCATACCAAGCTCTGGCTGATCGATATTTCAACGGACAAAGAAGATGACGAAATTTGTATTATCTAATCCCCCACCGACTTGCACGAAGGAGGACCAGCGTCCACCGGGCATTGTCACGGAGGGCCAGAAGTTTTTACTTCGTCCTACAGTTAGGACGAACTCTGATTTTTCGCTGCATTATTCGCTGATCGTTCACTGCATTATTCGCTGACTTGATTGTAATTACTTATACATTTATATTTTATACAATATACTAGAGTGAATTGGAAAGTTTTACGAGAGATTTTATTGAGAACCACTCTACCGCTGAATTTGAAATCTACCATTCACTGGAAAATTCACTGCTGGACCTTTGAATTTCGAACAATCCTTTCGACAGATTTAGAAGGAAGGAAGAATAACTATTTTTTCAGTAAGTAAGGAGTAATTGAAATTTGGGGAGTTGAAATTATTTTAATCCTTTTCCCTATTATATTATAATCGAAATTGATGCCATCAATTTAATTTTTATTGAATTATTTAACATAGTTTTATTATTTTACTATTATTATTTTACTTGATATGGTTATTATGTTTGATTTATTCCTACTATAGTTAATAATTATTATTTTTGGTTTATAATAATCACTTCAATTTTAATCGTTGATTATTCTATTATTCTATTATTTTTCCATTATTATTATTACTTGATTATTTTAATTTTATTCATTCTTCTGGCATTACTTCATAATCAATTGCACTCTCTTACTTAATTTTATCATTTGGATATATTATATCATTTTATTTTTCCTTTTTACCCTGTTTATTCTTATTTAAAATTTAATCTAAATTTGATAATAGATCATAATCTCCCTCATCCCCAGTAAACCCGGTGAATGCAGAGTGACTGAAAAATATGGGAGGCATTGAAATAAAAATAATTAAGTTAACCATCTCGGTATTGTAGTTTTCTATTATTTTTGTAATCGGGACATAACACTGGAATAAAACTACCAGAAGAACTAACGTCGATAATGATGCTAAACTCATTACCGACTGAATATGAGAATTTCTGTGTTGCCATGGAATCGCGAGATAATGTACCGACAATTGATTTCCTTAAGGCAAAACCACCGACGAGATATTATTAAAGACCGTCAGCCCTGGGTAAATTTTTGTAACCGCAAAATGGGCCCGGTGGGCCCGGAGATAATAGAAGATTGATGATATTATCGGCCGTTTTGATTATATTGCAGCAATTACAAGAGTTATTTAAATCATACGAGTATTTTAGATCATTCTGCTATTGTTTTATTATCGAAAATGTATAAATCTTTTATATATCTGTTTCAAAAATGACAAATTATGTATAAAATCGTTATTTTTATTATCGACAATGTAAAAATTTTGTTACCTACAGTAGCATTTTGCACGTTTTTTCGGGTTACACTAAGTAAGACTATCGATTTTTAATAGTATCTCGTCGGTAGCAAAACTCATCAAGGAAGAAGCACGACGTATCGATCAAAATGATTGTAAAAATCATAATTCGAGAAATAACGTTCTAATGGTGAAAACAAGGGACATAATAAAAATATAAAGGATACTCATATAAAACATGCAAGAAATTACAAGTTCACAGGAAAGTGCTACAAGTGCAATAAAATTGGGCATAAATCAGCGGAATGCAAGAGCAATTCAAAACGTCACGTAGGAAACAACATGCAAGATGCCATGCTTGCAAGTGCCCAATATGTTGGATCACAAGGATCGATGCAATGGTGTTTGGACAACGGTGCGACAAGTTATATGTGCCATAATAAAAAGAAATTTCACGGACTAGATACGAATAAAAAGTGTAATGTCTATACCGCTACGGAAGACACCAGTTGAGTCCAGTGGCACTGATGTCGTGAAGGTGACATTAAGAAACAGTAACATTAGTAACAAAGCAAATAACATTAAGTTGAAAGACACATGTTAATATCGGAATTTAAAAGCAATTTACTTTTGGTATCCCACATAACTGATAATGGCTATACAGTGACATTCAAGAAGAAGTGTGCATTTGTGAATCGACGGAATGGCTCTACAGCATTAGTAGCTAAAAGACAAAATTAGTTGTATATTGTAGATGAGGCTGAACAATTACAAGTCCTGGCGGCATGCGATGTTAAAGATGATAACCTCCGTTGGCATCAAAGGCATTCGGTACTTAACCTTACTTAAACTTAAGAGATTTAAATAAATTAAATTCTCAGGAAATGATAATTGGTCTAAATATGAAAGATAACTCTAAAGAACTTAATTGTGAAATTTGTAATAAATGCAAAATTCATCAGCTTCCCTATAAAAATTCAATTAAAAGAATAAAAGAAAGACTCGGTTTAATACATTCTAACATTTGCCCCATAAGTGTTTCTTCATTAGGCGGAGCCAGATATTTTGTCATGTTTATAGATGACAAATCCAGATACGTCGAAATCGTGATGTTAAAGAAGTAATCAGATGGCTTTTAAAGATGTATAAAAGACATATTGAAAAGGAAACAGGTTGCCAAATAAAGAAGATTCGTATCGACGCAAAAGAATATACATCCAAGGAGTTCAACGATTTCCTTGAAGAAGAAGGAATCAAGAGGCAACTAAGTGTCGAGTATTGTTCCCAACAAAACGGCGTTGCTGAGCATGCCAACAGAACTTTAATAAAAATAGCACGAGGCATGCTTTTGTAATCTGGATTTCCCGATAGCCTATGGGTCGAAGCTGTTAATACTGCAGCTTATATCCAAAAGATGTCCGACGAAGGCATTAGAGAATTTGACACCCATGGAAGCCTGATCAACTGAGAAGTCATACATGGGTTTCATGCGCATATTCGGCATAATTGGTTTAAAGTTATAGCCCTCGAGAAGAAACTTTTTAGAGGTAAGTTCAAGCCAAAAGGAAAGAAATATATATTAGTTGGCTATTCACAGGAATCAAAGGCCTATAGATTGTGGACTCCTGGCACAAAAACTGTAATAAAAAGACGCGATTCATCGAAGACCTAGCGAATCAAACGAGCAGCTCAAAAGAAAACTATGGAGTTTTTCTGAACCCGGACTGGAATGAATCAATGAAGTCAATGGATATCAAGCCAACAGAACCGATCACCGTTCATAAAGATGAAGATGAAGAATCAAATGGTGATGTAACTTTCGAGCAAAAATCGAATGAAGAAAGAAGAAGACAGAGAAGAAAAACAGACTGCTACCCTAACCTAACCTCCAAAAGATTTGGTCGACCGAAGTTATTAAAAAAACGGAAAAAGGGATAGACCGAGAAAATTATATCAAGAAATGAGATACGGTGAAGAAACGTTACGTGAATCATCAAATGTAGAAGAACTAAATAATAGAACTGATAAACAAGCATGACTAAATGCTATGCAATCAGAGTATAATTTCCTAATGAAGTATAAGACGTGGGAATTAGTACTGTGATCCAAATCTAAGAAGATATTATCTAATCGATGGATATTCAAAATAAAAAGGAAGCAAGATAGATCAATAGACAAATACAAGCAGTAGTACGAAGCTGCAAACAAAAACGAGACGTGGACTACAGTGAAATATTTGCACCTGTGGCTAGATATGAGACGATACGCGCTTTCTCGCCGGATGCGTTCAGGAAGAGGTGCATGTGCATCAAATGGATGTTGTGACCGCTATACAAGGCAACTTACCAGACGAAATTTATATGGAGCAACCTGAAGCCTTTGAAATTCAAGGACAAGAGGACAAAGTTTGTTTGTTGAAGAGATCGCTTTATGACCTAAAACAGGCGGATCGATTGATATGAAAAATTAGATAACTACCTAAAGAATATAAATATGACGAATAGCAATGTGAATCCTTGCGTATACGTGAGTACAAATGAAAATGATAAAGTAATCATAATTTACGTAGATGATTTACTTATAGCATCTAAGAGCCTTTGTGACTACAAAAATTAAAAGAAATCCTGAGAAATGAGTTTCAGATGAATGATTTAGGTTCTGTAAATGATATTCTCGGAATAAATATAAAAAGAGATGGAAAAACAGGAAAAATGAGGCTAACGCAGCGAAGATACATTACAGACATGTTACGAACGTTTGGAATGGAAGATTATAAACCAATATCTACTCTGTTTGAACCAAACCAAAAATTAACGAAAGGGATGCAATCAGAAGAAGAAAGAATAAGCATGAAACTATATAGAGAGCTAATAGGGAGCTTAATCTACTTAGCAAATGCGACACGTCCAGATCTGACATTTGCCGCTAGTGCATTAAGTCATTTTTGCACGAACCCAGAAGAGATCCATTGAAAACTCGCTAATGCCCGTTTCTACCAAGTTTGATTTTAACTAAGGTTCAGTAAAACTATAGTTAGAATTAACTCTTAGTTTAATATTGATTGGTTTCTATAAACACTCCACTTGAAACGTTCAACAAAACTTATAACTTGTGCGACATAACTCCAGAAAATTTAAGGATGTCGCATATGATTGGTTCAATATTTGCTCTAACGAACACACGTACAATATGATAAATCTAAAAATTTATATCTTCTGTTATTATCTCCGTAGTCATCATCATGAGTGAAGAAAAAGTAACAAATAAAGCACAAACGTGCTCAAAATTTCTCCGAAGCAGAGAAAATGATTTTAATAAATTTAGTACAAGAAAATAAAGATGTTCTTGAAAATAAGAGATCTGACGCGGTAACCTCAAAAGACAAAGACAAATGTTGAAAAATTATAGAACATTTATTTAATAGTAGATCTTCGAGTGAATATCGAAGTTCTGAAGTTTTGAGAAGCTGTTGGGATAATTTAAAGAAAAAAACAAGAAAATTTTTTGCTGATGAAAAGATGCAGCTGTATAAAACAGGTAAATATTTTAATTTCACGTTTATGTGGTATCATTAACTATGTTGTCTTTGCATTATTTAATGATTATTCCAAGAAAAATAAAAATTAATTTGCAGAAATATATTTTAAAATAATATAATCCTATATTATATAATTTTAACATTAGGTGGAAGATTTTATCAATCAAAATCAGATGTGCTTCTGGAACATGTACGGGAAGTTATTAAACCTTCAGTTGATGGTATAATTAATAATTTTGACAATGATACAATAGGTAAAATATCCTCAATAGATGTCATCATAGAAAGACATATTAATGATGTATGAATGTATCTAATATATTATGACATTATTTTTCTATTATCTTTTAGATGGCAATTTAAATTCATGCAAGCTCCCTATTACAAATACAAATACAAATACAAATACAAATACAAATTTATGTGAAGCAACAAGTAACATTAACAATAATATAATCGAATGACTCGATGATACAGATGAAAGCATTAATGAGAATAATATATTAAATGTAAGTATTAAAATATATTACATCTATTGATATCTTGCAGAAAAAGCGAAAGCAGAACATTGGGAAAAAATCTGTAATAATTAATTGATTTTCAGTTTTTTTCAAATATATATTTTATATCCAAATGTGCACCTGAGCAGCGTAATAATATATTCAATGTATTAATTTGTAGGTGTTGAAAAATCGAAATGCTACTGGTATGGAAGAAAAATCATCTAATAATGTTTTAAATATATATACAACATTAGACAACGACAATGAAAATAACATTAATGAAAGTAGCGGTTCAGATTTGAACACTAATAACATACCGATAAACTTACATGTAAGTTTAAATAAAACTATGGTACATATTTTAAAATTTCTTTATTTTGAACCTTCTTATCGATAAAAGTGCTTTAAATGTGTGGCTTCTAACCAATTAAGTAGTTTGTAAGTTTTTTTTTGGAACTTTTATCGATAAGAAAATGTGTAGAATACGAGTCTATTTTTATTTTATATATTTCTTATTATTATACATCAATGTTTTTTTTAGTGCATGGATAATATTTCAAAGGAAAAAGGCAAAATACAGAAAACAGAAAAACAGAACATTGATAAAACATCTGCAGTAGGAATACTAACTAGCAAGATAAGTGCACCACTTAGAAAAAGGAAACATTTTAAAACATGAAGATAGTCTAGGAAAAGTCTGTAAGGACGCAAATATAAGAAACAAGAGTCTATAACTGAAAAAATATCGCAATATAAGATTGGGGGACACAAAAATTGAACTTGTGCAATTTATGGTAGAAGATTTAAAAACAAAAAGTGATATTGAAATAAAAATATTACAAACGCAACTAGAGAAAAAGAGATTGGAAGTACAAATATTGGAAAAAGAGCTAGAGTTAAAAGAAAACATGCTACAAAGCAAGCAACAAAAGTTACGTTTTTAATGTTCTATTTTCTATTTTTATATTTTATTTAAAGTTTTCTATACTCCATTTAAGATTTTTATATAAAAGAGCCACAAAAATTAATTTTATTTTATTAATTATATTTAGCAAGTTTTGAAATTATTTTATCAAAAATATTGAATTTCTTTTGTTAGAACAACACAATAAGATTGTTTAAAAATATTAATTATTAATTTTCTCTATAATTAGTTTTCTCTATAATACTGAGTTTTTATTAACATATTCTGCCAATATTTATAATTATTTAAAAAAAAATAAATAAATTTCCGTTATTGCGATTTATTTTAGTTTAATAATCTAATATTTTAGTTTAATACATAGTTTTAAAGAAAATGTTCCTGTTTTTGTAATATTAAAATAATATTAATTATATATTTCGTTAAACAATAAATATATTTGAAGATGCAATATATATAAGTATTGACAGTACAAAATAATATAATTTATATAATAAAATTTATATTTTTGAGTTAAATATATATTTTATAACAGACAAATTATTACATAATGTATTTTGTAACCTTTTATTTAAATCTCTGTTCACATACACATTTATATCTGTTAACTTATTTATTTATAACTTTATTTCCAATATATCTTTTCAGATATAAAATTGATATTCGATATTATATTTATAGCAAGCTGAAAAAGATAAATATATTATATACAACATTGAATAATTTACATTACAATTATGTTAATATATTGACGAGTTTTTTATTCATGGATTGATAAATCAATGAATTAAAAAACTCGTTACACACATACATGTAATCTATCAGATATCAAAACTTATACTGTTACTTTTATACAAAAATTTATGCTAACATACTTGGCAAAGTAGTTATGAATTATTTCTGTTCGAGTTGCTGCACCGTTAATTTCGTCGTTATTATTAATTCTGTTGATATTACATTCTCCTAACATTTCATTCCATGATAGGGGTAAATGCAATTCTGGATCGAGATCTGGCACCATATCATTATTCCTTCTGGCAATATTATGAAGTACAGCTGTGGCGACAATGACAGGCATTATTCTATGTAAATGGTATCGCATCCCAAGTGCGTAGTAGTATTGGAAATCTTCTTTTCCAGACACCAAACAAGCGCTCTTATTATATTTCCTGTACGAATATGTGACTCGTTGTAAAGTCGCTCTGCAGCAGTTTGTGGATTTAGCAATGGAGTTACAAGATACTGCTTTGAAGGATAAGCAGAATCTCTTAATAATAAACTATTGCCGTATGTTCCATCTTCAAAGTTTGCTCGCAAGCTACTATTGTTAAAAATAGTGCTGTCATATACTGATCCTTACCAACGAGCAACTACATTCGTTAATGTAAATAACTCTTTCTGTTGCGAAATAGTTCAGCATTTTCTCCACCTGCAATAATCAAAATATAAATGCAATATATTATTAATAAATCTATTTCAGATAAATAAAGTAATTAAATATATTATTGTGATAATACTTACCAAATGATTGGACACGTACATGTGTACAATCTATGCAGTCAATGACCCTTGGAAAGCGAGCAATATTATAAAAACCTAATTGTTCTTCTCTTATTTCTTGTACTGTACTTGGGAACTGAATATAACAAGATCTCAATCTAGCAATTGCCGCACTGACTCGATAAACTATATAATACGCAGATGTTGTGCTTACACCAGAAAAATCACCCATTGTTATCAAAAATGAGCCAGTTGCATAAATGCGAAGTGTTAATAATAATTGCTCCATAGGAGATATGACATTATTCCTAAAAAAAATATTGTATATACAGGGTGATTCAAAATAAGTATAGTGTCCGTGAAATGACACATTCTTGAGTCAATTCTAAGACGATTTTTCCTTTAGCAAAATTTCGTCCGACGCTTAGTTTTCGAATTATTAAAAGAAGTAATTAACTTATAACGGGTCGGATACAAGAGGCAGGCAAGGGTGGCGCGAGTCACCGTCAGACGCGAGTGCTTACGCGGGGCGATCGCTGCGATCAGCTGGTCGGTACATACAACACATGCGAATACATAATTCTCATTCTCTCTCTTTCTCTCTCTCTCTCCTTCTCTCTCTCTCTCACTCTCTTTCTCTCTCTCCTTTGCTTATTTGAAGTTATTGTTGTTCTCTAAAATTATTATTTATTTTTTATTGTTACACATTTTCACTTAAATTATTTTCTTATTCTATTGTACCGTTTTTCTTTTTTTTTTACGACAGAGGGGAAAATGCATTTATGCATACCCACCGGGCGATCCAGTTATGTGGGACTCGAGTACCAAGTCGAATTACCAACTCGGTACTATCCACCAAAAACCCCTCTCTTTCGCTAATTTCTCTAACACTGTTTATTTGACATTCCGAAATTTGTTTCACACACACCAAAGAACAGTTATGTCTATTTGCATGCTGTATTTTCTTGAGAAATGAATTTTCCAATAGATCGTACTTTCATTCAAATTGAACGTAGATATCACGTTTTAAGGGACAGAGATCCACACTAAATAACTAATCGAAAATTCTTTTTTTTTTTATAAACCGTATTTTTTTTTATAAACTTCAACATAATCACCACACTCCACTACTCGAAGACGAGAAATTTACCAATGACTCAAACATATATCATCAGTCGAATATCACTGTTGGTCAAAAATCACTCGATTAAAGAAAGATACACGTTACGACATGACGACGCAAAGTGACGATATACCGGCGACAGCAAATTGTTTTGGTTTATCCTAAGTTGATAGTTAAGGTACTAACAGCGCGGTCGAACGTGAACATGTGGTTTGAAGACGCGCCAATTAGCGTATAATATTATCATATGATATTTATACATCGTATGAGATTTGTTTTAAAATTAATTAGAATAAATAAATGTTTATTACTTTCACTGTTAATGTTAGATATTATTTATTATTAATATTAAATATTATTATTAAATATTCTTAAATATTATTATTAACATTAAATATTTATTTATTATTATTGAATAGTATTATTAATATTAAATATTTATTTATTATTATTAAATATTATTATTAATATTAAATTTATTTACTTATTATTATTATTAAATATTTATTAAACTGTTGAAAATCAATAATATATGAAAATAATATGAAAAAATATCATTAAATTCTGGCGTTTCAATCCTCTTGGCTTTTTCTTATGGTTTTAAAAGCAAATTCAGAGCGACCAATATTTCTGAACATTTGGAACATCTTCTTACGTTTTTAAAACCATAAGAAAAAGCCAAAAGAGATTGAAACGCCAAACTTTAATGATATTTTTTCTATTATTTTTTATTACTATTGATTTTCAATCAGATGATTTAATAAATATTTAATAATAATAAATATATAAATTTAATATTAATAATAATATTTAATAATAAGAAATAAATATTTAATATTAATAACACTATTTAATAATAATAAATAAATATTTAATGTTAATAATAATATTTAAGAATATTTAGTAATAATAATATTTAGTATTAATAATAAATAATATTTAACATTAACAGTGAAAAGTATTAAACATTTATTTATTCTAATTAATTTTAAAACAGATATCATACAATGTATAAATATCATATGATAATAATATTATACGCTAAATTGGCGCGTCTTCAATCAAGCACATATTCACGTTCGACAGCGTTGTTAGTACCTTAACCTATCGCAACCCAGCATAACCAAAAACAATTTGCTGTCGCCGGGTAAATATCGTCACGTTGTCGCGTCGTCATGTCGTGTAATAACGTGTATCTTTCTTTAATCGAGTGATTTTTAATGGCCAACAGTGATTATTCGACAGTGATTTATAGTGATTAATGATAGAGTTTGGTAAATTTCTCGTCTTATCGAGTGAGTGAATGAATGTGATTATGTTGAAGTTTAAAAGAATACAGTTTATAAAAGAAAAAGAATTTTCGATTAATTATTTAGTGTGGATCTCTGTCCTTTAAAACGTGATATCTACGTTCAATTTGAATGAAAGTACGATCTATTGGAAAATTCATTTCTCAAGAAATTACAGCAATACATCGAACAAGGTAATAATAACTATTCTTTGGTGTTGTGTGAAAACAAATTTCGGAATGTCAAATAAACAGTGTTAGAGAAAATTAGCGAAAGAGAGGGGTTTTAGTTGATAGGGAGTACCGAGTTGGTAATTCGACTTGGTACTCGAGTCCCACATACTCACCGGATCGCCCGGTGAGTATGCATAAAATGCATTTTCCCCTCTGTCGTAAAAAAAAAAAAAAAAAAAAGAAAAACGGTACAATAGAATAAGAAAATAATTTAAGTGAAAATGTGTAACAATAAAAATAAATAATAATTTTAGTAAGAGCAATAATAACTTCAAATAAGCAAATGAGAGAGAGAGAGAGAGAGTGAGAGAGTGAGAGAGAGAGAGAGAGAGAGAGAGAGAGAAGGAGAAAGAGAGAGAGAATGAGAATTATGTATTCGCATGTGTGTGTATGTACCGCAGCTGATCGCAGCGATCGCCCCGCGTAAGCATCCGCATCTGACGGTGACTCGCGCCACCCTTGCCCGTCTCTTGTATCCGACCCGTTATAAGTTAATTACTTCTTTTAATAATTCGAAAACTAAACGTCGGACGAAATTTTGCTAAAGGAAAAATCGTCTTAGAATTGACTCAAGAATATGTCATTTCACGGACTATACTTATTTTGAATCACCCTGTATACATCTTTTTCTTAATATTTAAAAATTTAATATTATATGTATAGTAATTTAATTATAATTTAATTATATAGTATAATTTTAACTTACCGGTTAACAAATTCTAATTCTTCTCTTATTTCTTCTAATATTGACAATACAGAATGTTTATTTAATCGAATGTTTATTTAATCGCATTTTAAATTCTATATCATCTAATTCTTCAAAATAATTTATACGTTGTTTAAACATTCTTCTTCAACGTTGTTCTTGATAATCATTATCTGAAGATGAAAGCACAAGATTAAATAAATTGGCCATATCTGAAAAATATATGTTTAGAACTACTTTTTTGTAGAAGGATAGGCTAGTTACATTTTTAAACTGGACAGTAAAGAAGTTTCGGTCAAAATTGGTCGCTTAAATTGAACTCAGTTTACATGAGTTTAAACTTAAACAAATTGTTGGTTGAAGTCAATATTTTGTTAAACTTTGGTTAATCGAATGTCACTAGGGATTAAACTGTGTTGGTAGAAACGGACATAACTCGATGCTTCGATACTTACAGTACATCATCGATTATGGCATAACATGTATTAAGGACTATAAAAAAATGCGAGTAATGTGGATTCGGATTGGGCCGGCGATATAGAGGATCGTAAGTCATGTAATAGAAATGTAATTATGTTAGCCAACAGTCCGATAAGTTGGAAATCAAAGAAACAGAAGTCTGTTGCTCTATCCACGATGGAGACTAAATATGTAGTCCTCTCTGAAGTATGTAAAAAATAGTATGTTTAAGATGTCTATTAGAATATAGATTATAATAGATAAATCTTATGTAATTGGCGCAACAGAAAATAACACATTGTGACAACCAAAGCGCGATAGAGTTAAATAAAAATCAAGTGTTTTATAGCCGAAGTAAATACATTGATATTAAAAATCATTTTTCGCGAGAAATTAGGGATAAAGGAGGAATAAGCATAAATTATTTATCGTCTGAAAAAATGACAGCAGATATATTAACAAAACCTTTAACCAAAGCGAAGCACGAAGAGTGTATTAAATTGTTAGGATTAAAAGGATAATAACTTTAAGAAAGAGATAGAATTAGTATAAAATAATTAGGTCGTATTAATAGGAGGAGTGTTAGAGCAAAGATAAGTTTGCTTATCAATCCGTCCAGTTAGTTGCGATTGGAATTTTTGTTTTCGTAAGCCGCACCGTTCCGGCCTAGTTCGAGATTTTCCTTTCTTTTGTTTATATATAGTTAATGCATCTGTTATATACACGTGTGTCATTCACATACTTCTGTAAATCTCTCTCTTTTAAATATAATTAAATATAGTGTGTGCTATTTTCAACCCAAATTCAGATATACTGCTTATAATTTACACACACACACACACACACACACACACACACACACACACACACACACACACATATATATATATATATATATATGTGTGTGTATGTATATATATTAATTTTTACTTTTCTTATTTTAGATAAAATATTTCAATTATATCGGCAGCTTCAATTTGAAAGAAGCCAATCAATTTGTTTCAAGGAAGCTATCAAAGATTCCTTGACACCCTCCTTCACTTGGTGGGGGGCCGCGAGACAGGACAACGCCCTTTGTATTGTATAATACTCGCCTTATGATGGCTATTTATGGTACGATCTGTTCTATTTCCTTACACATAATATCACTAGTCTAATAATTATTGCATATTTCATTAATAATAATATATCTTATGTTCTCTTTTTCAGAGGCTGTATGTACTAATCAGCATTTTGAAAACCCGACTCGTTCGGAATTTCAAATGCAATTTCGACAAGCTCTTCGGACAGCAAAAGAGAGATTGCGGCACCTACGCGATTACGCGATTCACGCATTCGATCAAATAATCACGAAAGAATAAACCGCCGTTTATGGAGCGACAAGCAATCAGAAGTTGTGGAAGAAGGAACGAGCGAAGATTAAAGAGAAGGTTTAGAAATTTATTGTTGGAGATTAGTTGATTTATTTATTGTTTTATTATTTAATTGAGATCGATTTGTATATATGTGTTCTGTACATGTCTCAACTGGACACATCTTGCTTTACCAGATTGGTTGCGGTGTTATAAAATTTTCTAATTTTTTGATTGATATGAATGATAATGTCCAATCGAGATGTGTGCTAATTACATTTTAATCAAAATGCTCTAATTAATGTATAAAAATATTTAAATCCCTAGGAAACTATGTCTGCAATGAAGGAAAAAGAGAGAGGATTTTTAATGAGTAGTGTCTATTAAGGCTGCGTTCCGGTATTCACTGCTAATACTGAAAATCTATAGTATAAATTCTACAGATTTTCAGTATTAACAGTGAATATCGGAACACAATCTAAATAGGATGAGTCCCACTGACGGGAGGTGCGTAAATGCATTTTCCCCCTCGGAAAAACAAAAATATATATATATATATATATATATATATACATATATATATATATATGTTATGTCCAGACCCTTGAAAGGTCGGGCCATCTGGAAGGACGCAACCTACTTACCCGGTGACACACTTTCAGACGTGTGTACTGATCGGGTCGAGCGCACTATCAGGGACCTGACACAGGTCAGTGACCACGATGGTCCCTTTAACTCTGTGAGAGATCTTAGGCCGTTGCGCTCGTTGATCTCTTTTTGGTAAGAGAATCGAATTTCTTTTACACGGGGCGAGACCTTGTGCGATTTCGGGAATTCAAGGAAGTGATCGGGTAAAATAGAAATAAAGATTTTTTTTCTTAAACTAAAAATCTTAATTTATTCGATGAAACATATTTACAGAAGTCTATTGTTATATCTGTGAATGTATGTGTGTATATGTAATTTGGCGGGTGTTACAATAGTAACGGGAGTCATCAGCTAGGATAAATAAAGGGAAGCTTAGTCTTAATAAATCCTAGGGTTTTTACAATTTTTTCGTAGATGTTAGATTTTTTTATTGAGGCTGTGAGGGAGAGATCTAGAGGAAAAGATTAAGGAGGGGGGGTAAAAAGTCAGAGATCATCGATCTGGATTGTGGACGGAGGGAATTTCTTCAGGAGGGCTTGGATGGGAACAGCCAGCGGTAAATGTGATCCAAGAAGAAACCAGGGAATTATGGCGTCGGCCGGGGCGGTGGTTAAATAGTGTAGGAACTCTTGGTGGTCCACATCACCGGGACCTACGCAAAAGGCTCCTTCCGGAATGGGAAGCTCATGGAGAGGAAACTGGGATATAAAATAATTCAAGAAATCAGCACGAGAGGGAGGATGATGTTCCGACGGGGACTCTGTGGGAAACCCAGAGGAACTCTCATCAAGATCGGGAAGATCTCTCGCGAAATCTTCCGGATCCTGAAGGAACTCCGAGGACTTCGAGGAAGTCGAAGAGGATGGAGGATCGGAGTCGAGGATAATTACGGGTATGGGAGATGGAGACCGAGATTCTAATAAAGGTACAGGAGAGGGCGAAGGGGAAGGTTCAAAAGAGCGAGTGGATGGAGAATGAGGGAGAGGGGAAGATTCAAGTAAAATCGGGGTAGGAGATCCGGGGAGTGATTCGGCCGACGATCCTGAGCCCTGGACAGGTATATCAGGGAAGAACGAGGAATGTTCTGGGGAGGAGATAGGGGAATAACTTGGTGAAGGAGATTGATTGTGTAAGTGTGTGGGTATGTTTTTTGGCTTATTAATGTTTATGATATTTGAATGATTAGACGGATTGCCGGTGGTCGACTCGAGTATACATTGAGTCAGCCCTTCTTTTGACCGCCTGTTCCGCCGATTCCGCCAACGCTTTCTATTTGACCGCGAACCGTGAGGTGGCACTGATAGAATTAACGCGATTTAGACAAGGTATACAGATGATTGATTAGGTATTTAGGGTTTCTATTGAGAAACGATCTTTAAGATATATATATATATATATATATATATATGTATATATATATATATATATATGTATATATAGTGTGATTCTTTTATTTGAGGTATATTTGACTATGGGATTTGAAGAAATAAATATTTGTATATATATTTAAATATTTGTATATATATATTGTATATATATATATATATGTTACATCCTATGGACTCCACGATTCTTTTCTTTCTTCGAAACGTTATCATAGAAGCAATTAAGATCGGCTCGAATTCGAAAAATAAGTGATTCTTTGTTAGAATAATAGCGGATAGGAAAACGCAATCCAACCCACGTAAATAATCAGAATGGCCAGTCGAGATAATAAAGAAACTTTAAATAAACCTTTGAATTATGAGACTCGAAGTTATAGAAAACTTGAACCACTCGTATCTATTGCTATAACTTAATCTACACATATATATATATATATCCACACACATATATATATATATATATATATATGTGTGTATATGCATATATATATATACACATGTATACATGTATATATCAGTATGAATATTTAATTTCTATAGTTTACTTGAATTGATTTAATGCATTCTTATGTTATATTTAATGCATTAAAATCCAATGATAATTAAACATTAATTTTCATGTTTTTCCAAAAACGAAAGTATAGACCGATTCTCTTCTTTCAAATATTATTTTATGAAATATATAAAAGCGCGTACATGAAAAATACTGATGAGAACTACAGATTTTCCTTTTCTTCCTGTTTTATATCTTTTAAATTATCTTTCCAAACTAGAAAAAAATAAAAATGGTAGAAAAAATATATAAAATTTTGTAACACTTAAGATTGGCACTTTTTTGTCAATAAAAATATGTTAATAAATATAAAAATATATTTTTCAAAAATTTAACATTATAATGATTATTTTATATACGGAACTGTAGTATAAGATTATCATCAGGATTATCGTTGTTCCTGCATATTATCTCGAAAAGGAACGAGCCACGTTAATACGCGTAATATTATTATGTATGTACGTGAGATTATATTCTCTTCTTAGGATCGGTAAATACACGATATATTTACGTTAGGCCGAATCGAATCTGTCTGCCTGTCATTAACTGATTGGTTCCATTTCTTGGAGTAGGGATGCGAGTGCCAGGAAGACGGATATAAATACTGGTGATCTCCATATCAAACACAGGTATATGAAAGAAAGATGACAGTCATCTTCATTCTTGGAAACAAAGACAAGGAGCCAGCTTTCGAGACACGATCCGCTATAGATAGAATCACCAGTATCATTGACACTCGTTGTAATTGCAAACCGAGAATAAATTCAAGTATTACTCGTAAAATATTCTTTCCCGAATACATTACCACCACAGTTTTATCAGAAGTGGGATTCTACTACGTACGAGCTTGTGAATTCTGAGTTACGGGATGACGACCATGGAATCGGTCCCCCCCCCCTCCGACATAGCTTTACCGCTGCGGAAATGAGGCTGGCTCTTCGCGAAAAAGGATTAGCTACGGGAGGAGCAAAGGCCGAGCTTATCCAAAGAATCAACGGGAATGATCCAAGCATATGGGCAGAACTCGAGGAGCGATGGCGAGCGGCGAGTTCGAGTGGTGTCACAGTGGCTGGCATGCATCTGCCCGATGAGGAAGGCGATGAAAACAGAGGCCGGTGGCGATTTGCTAAATGAACAGAACCGCGCAATGTCCGAGTCGGAGGAGCGTAACCCGTTGGAGAAGGAACTTTCGTTGTTGCGTAGGGAACGCGAAATAATGCAACGAGAGCGACAGTTACTTCAGCGGGAATTGATGTTGATGAGAGGTTCGCCTGTGTTGACGACAAATGGCAGCGTTATTTCTGCATTTGGTGGCGTTAGAGGTATTGCTGGAAGGAATTGCTGCCTGAATTTGATGCCACGGATGGCACTTTTTGGAAATAGAAGCAGCAGTTGGAATTATTGACGCGCACCTATCAGTTAGACGAGAATTCGGCAAGGGTATTGATTAGTTCTCGCCTGAAGGGATGAGCCTTGTCGTGGTTTTACTCAAAGCCTAAGTATATAACAATGAGATCGAAAGACTTGTTACGCGAGATGGAATCTATGTTCGATCTGCGACCAAGGAGTTATCGTTAAGAAGAGAGTTCGAGTCCCGGATTTGGAGAACGGATGAATCGTTTTGTGGTTAATATCACGAGAAGATAATTCTCGCAAATCGTGTACCTGTCTCAGGAGACGAACTCTTGGATTACATCATTGAGGGCATAACGGATCCGCGGTTGTAGAGTCAGGCGCTTCTTATGAATTTCCAATCGGGGCTGCGCTGCTGAAGGCATTCGAGAAGATCCAGATAAACTGCCGAAGGTCGGACGCGGAATCATCAAAAGATGAAGCAAGGACGACGGACGGAAAAAGGGCAGAGACCAATGGGGTATTTCCGAGGTAACGAGGCCGGACATAGTGCGACTTCATCTCGGCGTCCGTCAAATGCGAAAGTGAGGGTATGTTATTCGTGCCAGTTACCAAAGCATCTATCGAGAGAATGTCCAAAGCGAAATCGACCCGCAGAGTCAGAGGTGTCAAAAGACCTTGCGCGAACCGCGTCGACAAATGTTGTACAACCGATTGCATTGCTAAAGCCATGTATGAATCAATGTAAAAATTATAACTCGCGGTAAGAACGGCGGATTGAATAATTATATTGTTGATGCGATGGTTGATTCTGGCTCTCCGATCAGTCTTATTAGGAGCGAGATAATCCCGGGCGAGTTGCGTTTGCTTGCCTCCGAGGACGTTAATCAGTTTTGCGGAATTAACGGTTCGCGATTGAGAATCGATGGTATTGTTCGTACCGAAGTTGAGGTAAAAGGTGTGCGTGTCGGAATAAAATTCTATACCATGCCAAGCGATACCATGATTCATAATGTTTTGTTGGGTAGAGATTTCCTAAGTTGCCCATTATTATCTGTAATGATGGGGAAAGATCTTAAAATCGAAAATGCTGAGGAGGCGCATGCTGTTCGTCAGATGATGCATATCGAGTGCGATGACTGTGTTGCCCGCACGAGTGAGGAGTTGCAAATTAATTTAGCCATTGACGAAGAAACGGTGATGAATATTCGCGAGGTTTTCGAATCGCATTATTTAAGTAACCTCCTGGAGAGAAAAACGCATGCCAGATTTTGAAATGACTATCGCGCTTAAGCATGACCAATCGATTAGTTCACGTCCGCGGAGATTATCATTTGCAGACAGGGAGATCTTGCGCGGAATTTTAGACGAACTTTTGGCGAGGTTGTTCATTCGGCCGAGTAACTCATCCTATGCTAGTCCGATTGTTTTGGTAGAGAAAAAGGATGGCAGTTCTCGGTTGTGTGTTGATTATCGAGAATTGAATAAAATTACTATACGAGATAGTTTCCCAACTGAACTAATTGATGACAATATTGATCGGTTGCGCAATAGACGGTATTTCACAAGCTTAGATTTGAAAGATAGTTTCCATCATATAAAAATGCACGAATCGTCTGTGAAATTCACATCGTTTATGATTCCTCTCGGTAAGTTCGAGTATTTGCGTATGCCATTTGGTTTGACGAAAAAACAAAATCAGAGAAAAGTAATATTAATGCGAACAAATCGAATGAGGATTTAAATGCACAAACTGATGAATCTCTTTCGACATTTGATGAGCGAAAAAAAATAACTGAAAAGATCCTAATGTCTTGAAAAGCATGAACATGAGTCGGACAAAATGCACAAATATAATTTTCAACATTTTATGGTTGAGACGAAACGTGTTGTTAATAATATCCAAAACACGAGATTTTCTATTTTTATTGACGAAATATCGGATATTACTAATGAAAACTAGATGACGTTTCTCATTAGATATGTTGATCTTGAAACTTTAGATATTCAAACGCAATTAGTAAAGTTAATTAATATTGATGCTAAAGCTTGTAGCGCAAAAAAATTATGTTAAGCTTTTGAATTAAAAATGATTAGACTACAGATTCCATTTCTAAATATCATTGCTCTGTCATATGCATCCGTCATGACAGAAAAACATTTATCTTTTAAAAAAAATCCAAAATGCAAAAATTTGTTAACATTTTCGTGTCCTGCTGTATTAGCTGCACACGCTGCATGCGCTAAAATGCCTGAATGTTGCGAAGAATTTCTGAGAAAAATTGTAAGGGTGCGTTCCGTTTCGCGCATGAAACGCATGAATGCCTAGCGCAGAGCATGAACTGCAGAACTCGTTCTGTTTCTTAATGCACTTCATGCATGGACCATGCGCCTGTTAGTAACGGAACAGATTTTATGCAATTCATGCATTAAACATGGACGACAATATAACTGAATTAAATTTAATTTCAGTTATTGCTATTTCATCTTCTTTTATAATATTAAAAGAAGATGAAATATCAACAATTGACTCATGTTCAGCTGATTCAAGCAGCAGTAGTGAAAGCGAAAGTGAAAGTGATGAAGAAACAGAATCAATTTGTATGGTATTATTATGGTGGGAAATACAAAAGGAGAGACTACTCCTTCTGAAAAATTATTTGATTATGTCGAACGAGTTGTTCCAGGATATTCACGACAAGAATTCAAGGAACACTTCAGGTAAGTTTTATGATATTGTTGCACTAGAAACTTCTTTTTTCTGAATGTGGCTTTTTTTCTTCATCACATCAAAAAAAGTCTTGTTTTATTATAAAAGAAAATATAATAGCAAATATAAAAATTAATTGTAATTTTAATAAAATGATTAACTTAAAATAGTTAACTTAAAATTGTCGTATTTATTATTTGTAGGATGTTTCCTGAGACATATGAGATGATATTACAATTGATTGGGCCAGCTTTAAGTCTAACTAATATAATGGGAAGGAAGCAATTACCTCCAGAAAAGCAGCTATTGATAGCATTGTGGTTTTAGCTACTTCAGATTCTTATAGGTATTTGTTTTTCTTGTAGTAATTGATATAATGCTATGTTCCAATATTCACTGTATGACTATAGATTTTCAGTGCTGGTAATATCAAAATCTTTTGCCTTTTTGTGTTAGCACCAATTCAGACTTTATCAGAAAAACAAAAAAACGGCAAAAATCAATCAAAAATCGCGCTGGTAGTAAGCAATACAACAGAAAAGATTTCTCTTGTACTACTTACTATCAACACGAGTTCTGATTAGTCCTCAAGCTTTCTGTTTTTCTGCCAAGGCCCGTATTTTTGATTGTAGAGTTGTGTAGCATATATATATATATATATATATATTCGTTTTGACAGATCAATACATGTTCAATTCGGTATGGGGAAGGCAACAGCTTTCAGAACAGTAAGGAGAGTAACTTGCATTGTTTTGCACCAAGATTTATTCAATGGCCGAAAAATGAAATACTACATCGTAGAAAGACTTTTTTAAAGAGGTTTTCCCAATGTAATTGGAGCCACTGATGAGTCCTATATTAAAATTAGAGCTCCAAAGGTAGATGCTGCTTCATATATATGTAGAAAACAGTTTCACTTGCAAGCTGTGTGTAATGCAAAAGGTGTGTTCACTCACTGCTATGCAGGACATGTTGGCTCGGTACACGATGCAAGAGTGTTTAGAAATTCGGCACTTTCTCATTATATTGAAGTGTCAAATGAATATTTCCCTTTTGACACTCATATTGTAGCAGATTCTGCATATGCACTTCATCCGCATGTAATGGTTCCATTTAGGGACAATGGCCATCTGACAGTACTGCAAAAAAATTATAATTTTTGTTTGTTCTCAACCAGGATAGGCCATAGAACGAGTCTTTGGACTATTAAAGGTACGATTCCGTATTTTATTAGATTGCTTACCACTAACTGATACAAAAAAGATACCACAAGTTATATTAGCTTGTTGCGTTCTGCATAACATTTGTATCCTAAGAAATGATGAATTTCCAGTCCTATTCAAATGTGGAAAATGTTGCATTTGATGCAATAGGGGCTGGAGTTGAATTAGGTGATATTAAAAGAAATAGAATTATGCATGAGCTAAGAATGCACGACAGAATTAATATATTATAAATAGAAATCCAAATTTAAAAAGGACATATAAAAAAATAATAAATTTCAATACTTAAGAGTGGCAATCATAACAGTTTTTGCATTTCTATATAATTTTTTCCTATTACCATATTTCCTATATAAAAATATATTTTTTTTCTTTCAAAATGTATATGTAAATGTTTAGTATATTTAATATAGTTTTTAGTATATAGCAAGTGCATATATAGTACTTAGTAATACATTTGATATTTAAAGTTAATATTATATATTATAGATTTAGATTTAGAAATATTAAAAAATTTTAAATATTAAATAGTAGTATGTATATATAAAATATATAAAATAAGGAATAGTACTTTTAAACTTTAAAGTTTATTTAATTTTTTGCGAGGTTTCATATTGTATATAATATATAATATATAATTCATTTTATTTAAAGTCTTTCTCTCTCTCTCTCTCTCTCTCTCTCTATATATATATATATATATATATTTCTTCTTTTAAAATGTGTAATATAGTTTTTAATATATAATAATAGTGTATATTTAGTATTTAGTAATATATGATATTTGGATTTAGTATTATATTACATGTATTATATTACTTTTCTTTTCATGTTACACTATTTGTGATAGATTACATTTACGTATTATTGTATTGTGTTACAAACATGTATTATTATGTTATACATATTAATATAAATATATATTAATACAGGAAAATATATATTAGTATAAACAGCAAAAAATTTAAATTAATGCAATATTTATTCGGATACTCCTTTCTTCAGACATGCTTTAAAAAATACAAAATATACTTTTATATCAACGTAACAACTTAAATTATTATATTGTCATTTTTATCTCAAATAAATTGCGTTAATAAGTTGCGACGTTCTATCACAATTCAAATTTCACCGTCTTGATACTTCTCGGGATGGTGGAGAGGAGGACGTGAAAGGGGAGCGGGAACGCCGTCAAAAACGCAACGAATGTAATGACTTCACGCTCAGGCGAACCGGGATGGAAGGAGTTCGTGCGTGAGCCGCGGCGAAGCGAAGGCCGTTTCGGTATGCTGAAGTTGGGCGCCAGATACGGTCTTGCACGTATCAGTTTCGCTAAACGCCAAAGGAACGCGAGAAAAACGAACGATAGCCTTTTTCGCCACGGGCCGACCAGCTCTCCTAACGGTAGAGGGGCGGAGTTTTGGAGAAAGCCAATTGATTATGCGAGACTTAGTTAAGTCGACAGACGGAGGGAAATTCGACAACCACGACAAACTGACACTCAAATAAATTATTTCGACTTAAAAGAAAAATATAACAAGTTTATTAATAGGAAAGAAGATATAAAAATAAAATAAACAACAACTCAGAATGAGAACGGATATTTACAAAAAAAACTCTAATAACGAAGATAGCAAAATCAATAACAATTCCCAAATCATAGCGCGGTTAACAATCGTAAATCGACCAAGGCGAACATTCGTTCGGAAGCGACGACTCCGGAAAAGAGAGAGAGCGCAAGAGTAATTCGGTTTCTCACTCAAGCCCGTGTTTATGGCTAGGATTCGCTAGGCCGCGTAATACTTTTAGAATGTAGCTGAATTTCTACGTTCGAATCGACGCTTTATTGGCTCGATCCTTGCCCTTTCAATTTACAAACTCACTATATCGACAGCAATCCAACTCGACAGCGCTACTATTATAATTATGAGCGAGATTTATTAGGTCGGAGAAGACGGCAGATACCGTCTGCGACAGGCGAGCGATACGATGTTCAATATCCGACTATTATCGGAGATTCTCTTCGCCTAACGTTCACCTCTCTTTACAGCGCTTCCAATTCAGATTTCGTTAATCGCGGAATCTTTCAGCGGTTATCTCGCGCCGCGACACGTTCGCCGTACGACAGTTATTACGACGCAACGTTACACACGCACACTATAGACGCGACAGAAACACATACGCTCCTGAATACGTAGTTATTACGGGATGCTCACAATCATACGCAAAAACCGATTAATCACACGCACACACATCATTAATCACAACACGTTCGTTCGCAGATCGTCACAGGAATACTTCACGCGGTAACGACAGCAATACGACAGCACGGCGAAGTTCGCGTTTTCCGCGATCTTTCACGCACGCGGTCGATACTCAACGGTCGATAATTACGCGTGGGTAGTACCCCGGAGAGGGAGATATCGTGCCTGATTAACTGAGGCCCATGTTACGACACGCTGCCTCGGCCGCTTGTCTCCGGTCGCCCGATATTCGCGAAATTCGACCGCCCGGCGTGCGGCCGGAACGGCGACGAGACACTAAAAATGGCGACGGCGACAGAACGACCGGCCGGCGGAACGAGTCGCGCACGTGGCTCACAATCGATTAATGGGCAACCTTACCGAGATCTTGATCCTCTTCACAGGGGAGGGTCCTCGGAGGTCTCGCCTCACTCTCTCGACAACGACAACGAACGATATTTTACGACACGACAACGATATCTTTCCTCTAGACAGCTTCACTTGCCGAGCGCCCGGGTCAGAGTGATCACCGGGATCTTCCGATCCGGGGTCGATGGATGCGTCGATAACGGCGCGCAGGGGGGGCGCGGTCCCGCGGCCAATCATAGCGCGACACGCGCGATATCCTCGCGCCTTATTGCGCGCGAGGTATTCCGGCGCCCGGCGCGAAATGGCGCCGAATATAAAACTTCCAGCCGGAGGCTCTGCGGTCGTAGCCCGGTGGAGGCCCGTCCTACGTCCTCTACCTTCGGAGAGTGGTGCTGGTCGGGCCCTCCTCCTCCTCTTTTCAGCGAGGGGTGATGTCTTCCCGTGCCTGTCTCGAGGCTAGAGGAGTCGAACGTTACTTCTTTCTGCTCCCGGCAGAAGCGTCGCGCCGTAGGCCGCTGCACTTTCCTCGACGTAATCCTCGCTCTCCTTACGTCCCCCGGCGGGTTTCGTGGATACAAAAATGACAAATAAGATAAAAGAAATTAATACAGGCACAGAACTCGACGGAATCGCTCGTCTCTCCGGGGAGTTCGATAGCTCTCTTTCGGTTTGGCTTCTGGCGCGGCCGCTCGGCCTGCGCTCCGCCCGAATTGTCGGGGCGGGTGGACGCGCGACTAGACGGCAACGTCAAACTATATAGCATAATATTGCGTACGCTGGCCTACATTTTTTTAAAATGTAACAACTTTTCAACATCCCGCAAAACATAAAATAAATATTTCAATCATAACGTTACAAACATAAAAATTATAACATTTATTTCTAGGTTCTTTTTAAAACAATAAGTTACTGAAGAAACAGAAAAAAGTGCTGATCCAACAATTTGTTAATAATAACAATCAATTAAATAATTTGGGAACTACATTACTTTCAAATGATATAATTTCCAAAAACAACACTAAAATAAGTAAGGTAATGAAAAAGAAACATTTCCATTCTAAACAGTAACTTCTTCGCTTCACGCAGAAAAATAAGTTTCATATTTAAGTGTTTATACTATTTATAAACACTCAAATATAACTTACTGATACAAAGCAACTTAAAGTGCAACTTTACTTTGACACACACACACACACACACACACACACACACACACACACACACACACACATATAAATATAAATATATATATATATATATGAAACATATACATATATATTTTTATTTATATTTTTATTTCTATATATATATAGAAATAAAAATATAAATAAAAATTAAACGTGAATTAATATGAGCAAACGAAATTAAATATGAAAATTCCTAAGTAAATCACAGTAAGAGGCAAATACATTTCTATCAGCGTAGCAGTTATTACATTATCGTTAAGTTAAGACACTAGAGATATCAGACAATCCATATTACATTTTGGCTTATATTTTGCATCAGTATTGTACTATTATTTCTGAGATAGCATTTTGTTACCTCAACCATTTCATGCGTCCTGAGTTGTTTTAATTATGGCAGTCTTTGCATCCAAATACTTTTTTCTATAAGAAAGAATTACTTATTTATTTTTTTTATTTAATATTTTTTCTAGAAAAATATATTATATATAAATACAAATAATTTCATACATAATAATATTATTTATTAATATTTAATATATTAAATATATAAGTTTATACATAAGTTTATACAATGATCTTTAAGTTATGTTATAAAAAAATTAATCAAAATGTTAATATCAATTAAGTTAATATCAATTAAGTGTCATCAAAGTTACTTACATCTTAATGAGGATTTCAGAACACATAAAGAATTGTGTTTTAAAATTATTTGGTATTTTTTTCTATCAATTTTCCTAGAAGAGATCAACAAGAGATCTTTGGATCGCAGATGTTTCGTTGTGCATTTCATGTTTTTCTGCTCTTAATACTTTCCATCTTTGCTCTTTTTTTTTTCTTTTCCTGTCGTTCTATTTTTCTTTCTTCTTTCTTTTGATCCCTATCAGTCTTTAAATCTGATATAAAAGTATCTAAAATGACTTCCACTTTCCTTTTTTTTGATTTAGGGGAAACAATATCCTGAAGTTCAAAGTCTTTGAAAGAATTACATGAAGATGACTCAGATACTAATTGACTTGGTCCGTCACTGCTTGCTACGGCTGGAGGAGAAACCCAGCTTTTTTCTCCAAATAATGAATCCATTACAGAATAATAATTCCAAGAACTATTATGGTTGCCACTCTTCGCATTCGAATCTTTTATTTTTTTATATGTCCTTTTTAAACTTGACATTTTGTAGTTGTACAGCAGACACATTATAATTAAAATTCTTTAATTCAGACGCAATCTCAGATCATAATTTATTATGACGTTTCAGTCCTGTTGTAAACTCATGTTCTCTTTCACGATAGAGTTCTAAGAGAAGCAAGATTGCTTTCTCTGGCCAAGTAAATGTTTCTTTATTTTCATCATTTTTCTGATTTTCTTCGATGTTGTCACTTATTTCGGATGTATTGTTAAAATTACTCACAATTTCATTGTTATCATTAACAAATTGTTGGACTGTATTAGCACTTCTTCTTTCTGTTTCTTCTGTAATTAACTTTTGAAGTAGTCTCTCATCTAGAAATCATCAAAAAATAATTAAAGCAAAATATCAAAAAGTGAACCATAATATTTTCAGAATTATTTATTCTCATAAGTTAAGTTAATTTCATGCGCTATATTTTTCCATTAATTTTCTGTTTCTAAAAACAATTTATCTTAATACAAGACTAATAAGCTAGCATTAAAGAACATAAAAAAGTCAAGAAAAAATTCATAGTTATTACAATAAATAATAAAATTAAATTGTTAGTATAATATGCCTTACAATAATATTTATTCGATGTTGCGTCTAATAAAGAATAAGAGAGTCTTTATTAATCAAAATATTTACCTTCTTTCATTATTTGAATATATTCTTTATTTGTCACTGCAATAGTGTGCAGTTTTTCTTTTTCACCAACAAGAACTGGTATATTAACTTTATTCACCATTTTTCGTGCTATTTCGCGCCTTTATGTATGGACTGCATGAACTGCCTCTGCTCGTGAGGTGAGGAACTTCATGCAGTGGAAAAATCTCATGCACCGGAAAAATATAATTTGGAGTAGAATTTATTTATTAGTCATTTATTGTAACAAATATTCAAAATGTTCTCCATTGTTTTCTAAACAATAATACAGACGATTCTCAAATTCTAAACGAACATTTCGAAATGTTTCTACAGGATAACTTTGCATTCTTGTACAATTCTTCGACGTAAATCGTTTATATTTTCCACTGATATTTTACGGATTTTAAATGCCTCCACAGAAAGAAGTCTAAAGGAGTTAGATCCGGAGATCTTGGTGGCCACTCGATAGCTCCTCTTCTACCGATCCATTTGTGTAAAAAATGATTATCTAACCACTGAGTGTTTCAGCATTTTTCGCAAAAATTAATCAATCATGAAATAAATTGATGGAAAGTTTTAAAATGAACACCCTGGATATATATATACGTGACGGAGCTCAAAAGCATCACGTCACAATATATATATATATTGTGACGTGATGCTTTTGAGCTCCGTCACAGTGACCCCGCCGGGGGAGGGGAGGAAGCGTGCGAAGAGTCGTCCCTCACACCTGAGGAGGACCCCTTTTCCGATTCTGCGAAATATCTTATATCGAATTTCATGTTAGAGGCTCATTCTGAGCGTAGAGAGTGCGGCATTCTGAGCGAGCGGATAGAGAAATAATGTACGGCAAGATACCGAAGGCGGATACCGAGAGGGAGAGAGAAGAGAATAGCTGACCAATACCTCCACAACACCAGGTCATGTATCGAGATCCCGCTCCGCCGCCTACCGTACATGAAATTGTATTAATCTCTGCATTGCTTTTAGAGAAACGACGGAAAATCTGGACGAAGAAGCGGCGTATATTCTCTTAGGCGGCCGAGGAGAGAAGACGCATCCGGAAACGGGCGAGGATACGGCTTGGCCAACCCGCCACACCCGAGTTACCGGAAAAGAGATACCGTTCTGAAAAATCGTTTAAGTCGAAGCTACATCCCTGCAAAAGAGCTACACGCCATTCAGCAGAATGAGATTTGAAGGGGCAGAAAATATAGACCCCCCTTCCTGCCGAAAATCGACGGAGTGCGCGGAAGATCGGCGCGGGACTCGAGGGCCTCCCGGACCATTATCTCGAGAATCACTGTTCGGTGAACTGTGTTAGAGGTGACACGTGCCTACGAGAGACGACTCATCTGGATCCGAGCACGGCAGCGTATTGTAAGCCGACGCTCAGATAGCTTTAATTGTATTCCCGGATACAGCTGGTGTCGCGTTTTACCGTACCGTAACATATTGTAACGTAAATTAAATACCGGATTACCGTAGGAAGCCTTTGTGCTTGCCTTGTTTTCTGTTAGCCTATCGTTCCGTTACTTATCGAGACGCCAGCTAACCCCGGGGATCGCGGATTTGCCCCTCTCAAGGGGTTCGTCACCGGCAGTCAAAACTTACCGTATCGTCACCGTACCGTACCGTACCGTACCGTATCGTATCGTACCGTATCGTCTCATTTCGTTCCGTCTAATGTCGTATCGTTATGTGGGATGTTGAATTATATATCTTGTATGATCGCGAAATTTAGATACTTCCGTATTGCGTAGATAACCGCGGGATTTGCGCGAAATCGTTTTTTGCGAGCAAGAGGTACCGTATACGCGAAATCTGCTTTGCAAGAATTGTATAAATCGCGAAGTCTCCGTTCGAATTTTATGTCCGTTAAAGTTTGTTTCATATTTTCTTGTTTGAGAGTCAAACTTGTTTTGTTGTGAGCGAAAGGTCGTGGTGTTACCGTTAAAGATTGTGAGACAATATCAGTACTTGTGTGCTTAAGATTACTGTTAATAATAACCTTTATTATATTCTCGAATTTATTGCCGTAACATATCGCCAACTTTTATGAGAGTTTCCGTTCGATTTATATCGAAATATCATGTGAGGCCTCTGAATGTATCGTATATTACTCGTTTATTATATTCTGTTCGTTATCGATTATTTTCCTGTAATCTGTACCGTTAATTATCGCTAATTCTCTTAGAAAGTTTAATTCGATTTATATCGAGATCATTAGTGAGGCTCGTGCCTCCGGGTGTGTTCTGAAATCTGACGTGTATTATATTTCGAGTGTTATAGCTTCGCTTATTATTATTAGATTTTATACATTGCGGTTCATGAAGATTTATATCCGTTTTCCTTTCGTCGTTCTTATCATTGTATTATCATTATCACGTATATAATATCGATCGTTTCCGTTACTCTTATATTTGACCTTCGTGTCATTATAAATCTTATACCGTTTCTTTCCTTCCAAATTTATATTACCATTTCTCATTTATATACCGACGTTCATTTTTTCTTTCTTTGTTCTCTATCGCTCATCGAATCTTGTCTATTTTTTTTCTTTTCTATTATTATTTCTGTCATCTCTTTCACTCTGTATTATAATTGTTCAATATATTCTAATTAATTATAAGTAAAATAGAGGGTCGATTATTTCTCTCTCTCGAAAGTCATCTAGCGTTCTCTCTCTAATTCACAAAGAATCCTGCCCTTCTGCCATATACTGAGCTCTGGGTTACCGTAAATTTCTTTCGTTACCGTATCGTTATCGTGGCGCGAAAGATCGCGCCTGGCGCCCAATTTTATTCTCCTTTGGGGAAACTTGTAAGATACCGTATGTTACCGTAATTTCGAGATATCGCTTAAGAGATTATACACTGAATTTCCGTATCGGCCAAAGCTTGCACGCTACCTCCTCGGGATCGGCGTTCTCGAGGTGGGCAACGGCGTCGCAATATATATATTGTGACGTGACACTTTTGAGCTCCGTCACAGCTACCCTGCCGAGGGGATAAAGCGTGCGGGATTGCGTCTGCGGGGGGGAACTTTAATAATCCGATAGGACCTATTTTTAGTTATAGAGTTAAGATACTTAGATAGAGTGCGGCGATCTGGGCGAGCGTGCAATATCGAAACTTACATTCCGAGAAGATACCGCAGAAGATTCCGAGAAAGATACCGCCAAAGAAGAGGATACGAAGAGTGAACACAGGCCTCCGCTAACTAAGGTCACGTATCAGGATCCCGCGCCGCCGTGAGTCGAGTATCAGCCGAAAATTAACCCCACCTATTTTCAGAATAACGTCGGCGGGGAATCCGGACGGCAAAATGATAATCGCCCAGGCTGCAGACTGGGAGAAGAAATACCATGGACGGACGAGGCCTGGCCAGCCTGTCGCGTGGACGAGAAGTCCCGACCGAAAGTTACCGTCATCCACCGGATTCCACATTCCTGCAAAGGGAGCAACCCGCCGTCCAGCATCCCGAATTTTGAAGGGGCGGAGATATCGACCCCTTCTAGGAAAGATCGACAGAATGCGCAGAAAATCGGCGCGGGACTTGAGGGCCTCATGGAGCCAGTAATTTCGAGTCACTGTACGGTGACCTTTGAGACAGTGCAGACCAAGGAAATTCGCCGAGATCTACCGAGGACTCTACCGCAGCCGCCGACTCAGTGTAAGCCGCCGCCCAGGTAGCCGTATGATTTTTTTCCGGAAGCAGCTGGTGTCGAACTTTGCTAGATACCGTTGCAGGGCGACGGTATTCGCATTGTCGATTTATCGGGTAAGCCTGTGTGCTTTTCGCATGTGTCGTTGCCGGACGCCAGCTGATACCGGGAGTCGCGGATTCGTCCCTCTCGGGGAAGTTCACACCGACAGTCGTCTTATCGTTTCGTTTCGTATATCGTATCGTACCGTCTCGTACCGTTTTCGTTCCATTTACCGTAATACCGTTACGTCTCGTATCGAATTTTGGATCATGCATGGTGACGAAAGTTAGACATTTCCGTATCGCGTTTTAGTTACCGGGATTTGCGTGAGAGCATTCTTCGCGAGCAAGAGATACCGTATACGCGAAATCTGCTCTGTAAGAATTGCATAGATCGCGAAATATCCGTTGAATTTTGTGACCGTTAAAGTTCGTTTGTGATATCTCGTTTGAGAGTCAAGGTTGTTGTTGTTGAGCGCGAAAGGTCGTGAAGATACCGTTAAAGATTGTGAAACAATATCAGTGCTCGTGTACTTGAAATTACCGAAATTAATAATAATCTTTGTTATATTCTCGAATTTATTGTCGTAACGTATCGCCGACTTTTATGAGAATTTCCGTTCGATTTATATCGAAATATCGCGAGAGGCTCGTGCCTATAAATGTATTATATATTACTCGCTTAGTATATTCTGTTCGATATCAATTATTTTCTCGTGATCTATACCGCTAATTACCGCTAATTATTTGAGAAAGTAACTCGATTTGTATTGAGATATTTAGTGAGGCTCGCGCCTCCGAGTGCGTTCCGAAATCTGCCATGTACTCTACGCCGAGTGTTACTGTTTATTCCGTCACTTATTGTCAATAGATTTTACTTATCGTGGTCGTGAAGATTTATATCCGTTTCCGTCGTCTTATCATTGTACTATTCTCGCGTGTATTATATCGATCGTTTTCGTTACAAATATATCTGACCTTCGTGTCATATGTTATAAATTGTATATCGTTCTTTCCTTGTGAATTTATATATATTACTGTTTCTCATTTATATACCGAGGTTTATCTGTTCTTTCTTTGTCCCTTATCGTTCATCGAATCTATTTCCTTTCTTTTTATTATTATCTTTGTTACTTCTTTTCACTCTGTTAATTATAATTGTTCAATATATTCTAACTAATTATAAGATAAATTGAGTGTCGATTATTTCTCTCTCCCGGAAGTCCTCTCACGTTCTCTCCCGTTCACAACGAACCCTGCCCCTCTGCCATATACTGAGCTCTGGATTACCGAAAATCTTGTCCGTTACCGTAGCGTTATCGTGGCGCGGAAGACCGCGCCTGGCGCCCAACTTTACTCTCCTACGGGGAGGTTCATAAGATACCGTACGCTACCGCAGTTCCGAGATACCGCTTAAGAAATTATTAAATTTTCGTATCGGCCAAAAATTTGCACGCTACCTCCTCGGGATCGGCGTTCTCGAGGCGGGCAACGGCGTGGCAAAGAGTTTGGCACCCAACGTGAGGCCCGAAATTCGATATCTTCACGCCGTGTGAAGATATCGAATACCGAATAGTTTTTTTGAGAGAGAGCTAGAGAAAGAGAGAGAGAGGGAGAGAAAGAATTTTCTTTCTTCTCATCGACATTTATAGGTGGAAAATCGACAGTTAAGTGTTGTCTTTGTTACCGTGTCTGTGTCGTTAATTTTCAGCAGTGTTTTTTTTGTGTGATGATGTTCCGTACCGTTAGTGCTGTATTGTTGGGGTAAGTTAAGAGTGATTTAAGGCCCTAAAGGCGACCTTGGAATTTGTGTGCTTCGCGTATTAAGATTACCGAATAATACCGTGTGAGATTAATAGGATTTACTTGAGTTTTTTTTTATTTTTCTCTACCGTTTTCGAATTGAGATCGCCTATCGTTTGATTATCGTTCTCGGTGTTACCGAAAAATTTGAATTTATTATTGATCTACCGCTACGTATCGATATCTCAATAATCTTGTGTGGTGAATTTTCGTTTATTTTAGGCATTTATACCGTTAGTGGCTTTTAGTTTAAAATCGACCGTTCCTTGTTAACTCATGATAACAACGAGAGACTTTTTTTGGATTTTTTTGAATTTTTTTTCCTTTTCCGTACTGTTGTGATTTTTAGATTCTTCTGCTTCATATATTGTTTTGATTTTTGAATTTGTTTTCTCTTCTATATTGTTGTGATATATTGTTTTGATTTTTGAATTTTTTCTTTTCTATATTGTTGTGATATATTGTTTTGATTTTTGAATTTTTTCTTTTCTATATTGTTGTGATTCTTAGATTCTTTTGTATTCAGATTATTTTAATTTTTGAATATTTTCTTTTCAGTATTGTTATGATTTTTGTTTGGCTTTATAGGAACTTTTGAATTTTTTTTCCTTTTTTTTCTGTATTATTATTTTTTTTTCTCTTTCGGCTACCGTATTGTTTTAGTTTCGAGTTTCCGTACCGTTTTGAATTTTAAACTTTTGTGAGTTCTTTTCTTTCTTGTTTTGATTTTTCGAAATTATTTTTTTTTTGCTTTTATCCTAATCATACCGAGTTCTTTGTGTTGAATTTCGTTTACCGATACCGTTCTCTGCTTAGATTATCTATTTTTTTTTTTCCTTTATTGAGTCTCTCGTTGTTCATATGAGGAAGGATAGCGATCCCTATCAGTGGATCAATAGTCTAAGTATCGTGCAAGCACGTCGACATTTGGCGGATCGAGGACTAAGCCCCCCGGGAATACTACCGGTTTTGAGGGCGCGACTCCTTAGCTACGAGAGAAGCGGGAGCGGGGAGATTGACGAGGAAGAGGACGCGATGTTCCTGGGGGAGGTGCGGGTGCGCGAGATTTGTTGGGGGAAGGCGCCACAGCCGACCTACGGAGTCCTCTACCCATGGGGGGTCCGGAAATAAAACTAGATAACGCCATGGGGCCAGATACCGATTACCGTCTCAGCGCGAACCTGCGGCCGCGCAACCGTCAAGTTCCCGTCCGGGGAGGGCCTCGACTGCAGAGGCTTACAATCTTATGAGGAAGTGGAACCTCCACTTCTCGGGCAAGCGGGATAATGATGCCGAAGCTTTCCTGCTACGGATCAAGGAAGCTCGCGCGATAGTACCGATTTCCGACGCGGATCTTTTTAAGTGTCTGCCCTTATTTTTATCGAAAGTCGCGTTATATTGGGTTAGACTGGAAAGTGAGAACTGGCGGAATTGGGAGGATTTCGAGGCAGCATAGAGAGCGCGATTCGGGGACCCGGATTATCAATACACGCCCGCGATGAAATATTTAGGCGGACTCAGGGAGAGTACGAAACTGCGGCCGACTACTTGACGTGCCTACGGGCGCTACTTAATCGGATGACGCCTCCCTGGTCCTTAGAAGAGCAGTTGAATTTCGCACATCGAAATATGTTACCGCGCATGCAGATCGCGATACGACGTCAGGAGTTTAGGGACTTCGCCACCCTGGAATACCTGGCGACTCGTATAGAGAGAAGTCTTCTAGCTGAGAAGAATTACCGACCTCCTTTACCGCCGGAACAATCCATTTTTCCGGATTTAGCCTATCACGCGCCAAAGGGGAAGGGTAAAAGTGCCACTACCGTCGCTACCGCTACCGCTACCGATAAAAAGAGGGGAAAAAAGAAATCCGCTAAAACCCCGAACGCGAACACCACTTCGAACGATACTGCTACCGCTATCGTCGCCGCTGCCGAACCGTCGACGAGCGCTACCGTCCTTCCTACCGTTGATCTTTCCAATACCGTTCGGTGTTGGAATTGCGATAAAACCGGACATCGGGCGCGTGGATGCACTGAGCCGCGCCGAAGATATTGTTACCGTTGCGGGAAACGCGATGTTACCGTACAAACCTGCCCTGCCTGTTCGGGAAACGAGAATCGGAGCCAGTAGAAAGGGTCCCTACGACTCCGAGCCCCGAAAACGAGACCCAGAAAGTTACCGCATCAGCTACCGCAGAAGACGATACGTTGCTTCACTCATACGTCACCTTGGGGAGGGAAGAGTTACCGTCATTGCGGTTCTTTAAAATTAAAATTCACGGATACCCTCTCGCGGCCCTCGTGGACTCGGGGTCCAATCGTACCTTACTGGGCCGAGAAGGGATAAAGATCATCCGAACATTGGGATTACCGAGAGAGATACCGAGAGAGGCAGGGGAGTGCAAATACGAACGGCGAACGGACAAATCGCAAATATCCGTGAAGAAGTTAGAGTACCGTTGGAATTGGAAAATCAGCACCGTGACGTTACCGTAGCATTGTTACCGAATTTAGTCGTCCCGTGCATTTTAGGATTAGATTTCCTAATGGAATTCGGGATCATATTAGATTTTGCTACTAACGAATGATATTTTGCCGAGTCACCATACAAGAGATACCGTCTCATTACCGAGGAAGACCCCAGTGGGGGCTCTTGTTGCGGGATATCGGAATTAACTCCTGCACAAGAGAAAAAGTTAGAAATTTTTTACGAACGTTACCGGAAACATCGGATAACCTCGGTGTTACCACCCTTACCGAGCATAGAATAGACGTAGGCAACAGCCCACCCATAAAACAACGCTGCTATTTAGTATCGCCTAAGGTTCAGGAAGCTATACAAGCGGAGACCGATAAAATGCTTCAGGCAGGAATTATCGAGCCGTCGTTTAGCGAGTGGTCGAATCCCATAGTCATAGTAAAGAAACCAAACGGGAAGTACTACTTTTGTTTAGATTTTCGAAAAGTTAATGGCGTATTCGAAAAAGGACACGTATCCGCTACCGAATATGAACGGGATCCTCGACAAATTACGTGCAGCTCGCTATATCTCGACAATTGACCTAAGTCAGGCCTACTTTCAGATACCGTTAGCCAAAGAGAGTCGGGAGATTACCGCGTTTAGCGTTCCCGGAAAGGGATTATATCATTTCACGCGAATGCCATACGGACTTACGGGAGCTCCAGCAACCTTCCAGAGACTATTGGATTGCTTAATAGGGCCACACAAAGGGCCGGAAATGGAGCCACACGCGTTCGCATATTTAGATGACATCGTGATAGTCACACCGACGTTTGAAGAGCACATGATTTGGCTTAAAAAGATGCTGGATAAAATTACGGCCGCCGGTCTTACCGTCAATCCGGATAAATGCGAATTTTGCCATTCTCAGGTACGATATCTGGGATTTATAGTGCAGAGAGAAGGGCTAACCGTTGATTCCGAAAAGACTCCACCAATCTTGGAATACCCCGCACAGCGAAATATTAGACAATTGCAATGGTTTTTGGGGATGTCCTCCTGGTACCGTAGATTCATCCCGCAATTCGCGACCCTTAGCGAGCCATTGACCGGGCTTCTGAAAAAGGACAAGCGCTGGGAGTGGGGGGATGAGCAGGGTCGCGCCTTCGATCAGATCCGGGACCACTTAGTTACCGCACCGACATTAGCATGTCCGAACTTTGAGATACCGTTTGTCCTACATACCGACGCCAGTTTCGTGGGATTGGGCGCGGTATTGACACAGACCATTGAGGACGAGGAAAGGGTAATAGCTTTTGCAAGTCGAGCCTTATCAGATCCCGAAACGAGATATTCCGTTACCGAGCAAGAGTGCTTAGCAGTGCTTTGTCTGGGCCATACAGAAATTTAGACCATATTTAGAGGGATACCGCTTTACCGTTGTTACCGATCATAGCAGTTTACGCTGGCTACACAATTTAAAGAACCCCACAGGGAGATTGGCTAGGTGGGCGTTAGAATTGCTGGAATATGACTATGAGGTGGTCCACCGGAAGGGTGCCTTGCATCATGTTCCCGATGCACTCTCCCGAATGTTCGAAACGGAAGCTACCGAGGATACCGTATCGGCCGCGACAAATTCTATTCACGTGACTACCGTTCTAGATACCGTAGACTTAGTGAACACTACCGATGAGTGGTACCGTAGGAGATATAAAGACGTAATGGCGACTCCCGAGAAATATACGCAGTGGAAAGTGATCGAGGAGCGATTATATTTTCTGAGGCCGAAACGCGTAATATCGGAAATAGTAGAAGACTTAGACCGTTGGAAGCTAGATACCGCGAGAATATCGTAGGGAAGTCCTGAAAGAATCGCACGACATGCCGCAGGCAGGCCATTTGAGGGCGGAGAAAACCTATCAACGGGTTGCCGTTTCTTATTTCTGGCCGAATCTATTCCGGGAAGTTACCAATTATATCCGACAATGCGATATATGGCAGCGTACTAAGGTCGAGCAGGCGAGTCCCGCGGGTCTTATGGGACGTCGTATCGCCGATGGGCCGTGGGCGACTATAGCAGCCGACATAATAGGCCCGTTACCGAGAAGCAAGGCTGGATTTCAATACCTTTTGGTCATCCAGGATCTTTTTACAAAGTGGGTGGAATGTAAACCTCTGAGAGCCGCGACAGGTCCGAAAATTTGCGAGGCATTAGACGACTTAGTGATCTCGCGATGGGGCGCCCCGAAATTCTTGCTAACGGTACGGATAACGGTACGGAATTCGGAAATAGAGTCATGAAAGCATTTGCCGAAGATCACGCACACTACTGTGCCCCCTTATCACCCACAAGCTAATCCCGTTGAGCGCGTAAATCGAATTTTAAAGACGATGATTATCGCGTTTATCGAAAAAAGATCATCGGGAGTGGGATGAACACATCGCTGATTTCCGCTTCGCGTACAATACCGCTTGTCATTCGTCATTGGGAGCATCTCCAGCGTTTCTGAATTTGGGACGTGAATTAGACCCAGTAAACACGATGAACCGACGCAGTCGGGGGCTACCGAAATTGAACCAGGGAATACCGAAAAATGGGCAACTCGTATGAGAGAGATGCAAACCCTGAGGGAATGGGTTATCGAGAGTTTGGATAGGGCCTACGAGAGACAGGCTTCCCGATATAATTTGCGTAGGCGTAATCGTACCTTCAAGGAGGGAGATTTAGTGTTGAAACGCCAACACATTTTGTCGTCGGCGGCGCAGAATATCGCCGCCAAACTAGCACACAAATTCCAGGGTCCGTTTAAAATAGTGCGGGTGATCTCTCCGGTGGTCTATGAATTGGGACTACTGGACGGGTCGCCCGCCGGAAAAATCCACATACAGGATTTAAAACGATATCATCTTCCCGATACCGATACTTAGATGCCGAGAAACGTGATGGACCGCAGGGCGATGAGAAAACTCTGGAGGGAGTTTTGGTCGCGGCACCGGTCCGTCTGGGAGCATATAGAGTTCCACGACGAAGGCTTCTGGACGGACCTGGAGGACGTGGCCCAGCAAGTCCAGGAGGCTCGCTGGACGACGGAGGGAGCGGTCGTGCGGGAGTGGCCGTCGACGCGGGAAGCAACGGCCCAGACCACGCCCAACCCGGGGGTCGAGATCTCGACCCAGACGGGCCCCTCCGAGCCGGCCAGGGAACCCACGTCCATGAAGCGAGCTCCGTCGCCCGAGCGTCCCGCTGAGCCGCAACCCAGCCGATCTCGTCCTGCGCCATCCGAGGAGCGACCTTCGGCGCGCACCCCGTACGGTGTCGGGTGTTGGAACTGTGGTTCCTCCCGACATTCGTACGCGGGATGCCCACTGCCCAGGATGGGCAACTTCTGCTACGGCTGTGGCGAAAGAGGGGTGACTCTGCGGGGTTGCACTGCGACAGCGTGTACCGGAGAGCGACGCCTTATACCGCGAGACGGGGCCCAAGGGCCCCCCACGTTCCCTCATCGGCGCGCAGGGACTCGCCCACAAGAGATGGCTGGCCCTGGAGAAAGGACGTGGGAGAGGAGTGGACGGAGGGACCTATCCTCCCTTAGGAATAATTTTTTTTGTTTTTTTTTGTGATGGGACTCTTTTCTTTTTTTCTTTTTCCGTTTTTCATTTTCGTTTTTTTTTTTTTTTTTTGTAAACTTTTCATTTTTTTTTATTTTGAGGTTCTTTTTTTTTTCTTTCTGTTACCGTATACGCTTCGATGTATTCTTTTTTTTTATTTGTTACTTTGCTTTTTTGTATTAGTCGACCCCTTCGGGGAAATAAATCAGATCCATCGGAATTCCGAGTCGATTGATTCCCTGGACTCTTTTCCGATTCCTAGTCTTCCTGTGTTCGCGTAGGCGGGGATTCCGAACGGGCGGAGGCATCGGGGAAAAGAGTCCATCGGCGTCAAGGCCGGGGATCGCGAGACTCGAGAGGATGATGGTAAACTGTCGGATCGTGAAACTCTGAAGGAAACCCGGCGGAGGGATGAGCTACCTCGCTGCCAGAAGTATACCTGAGGCCGCCGGGGCGGCGATCGTCGGTGTGCCGAGTCCTGGGGATCCCTCGGCACCCGTCTGGGAGGAGGGAGTTGTGATGTGACGCTTTTGAGCTCCGTCACAGCTACCCCGCCGAGGGGATAAAGCGTGCGGGGTCGTTTCTTGCGTCTGCGGGGGAACTTTAATAATCCGATAGGATTTTTAGTTATAGAGTTAAGATATTTAGATAGAATGCGGCGATCTGGGCGAGCATGCAATACCGAAACTTATATTCCGAGAAGATACCGCAGAAGATTCCGAGAAAGATACCGCCAAAGAAGAGGATACGAAGAGTGAACACAGGCCTCCGCTAACTAAGGTCACGTATCAGGATCCCGCGCCGCCGTGAGTCGAGTATCAGCCGAAAATTAACCCCACCTATTTTCAGAATAACGTCGGCGGGGAATCCGGACGGCAAAACGATAATCGCCCAGGCTGCAGACTGGGAGAAGAAATACCGTGGACGGACGAGGCCTGGCCAGCCTGTCGCGTTCACGTGGACGAGAAGTCCCGACCGAAAGTTACCGTCATCCACCGGATTCCACATCCCTGCAAAGGGAGCAACCCGCCGTCCAGCATCCCGAATTTTGAAGGGGCGGAGATATCGACCCCTTCTAAGAAAGATTGACAGGATGCGCGGAAAATCGGCGCGGGACTTGAGGGCCTCACGGAGCCAGTAATTTCGAGTCACTGTACGGTGACCCTTGAGACAGTGCAGACCAAGGAAATTCGCCGAGATCTACCGAGGACTCTACCGCAGCCGCCGACTCAGTGTAAGCCTAGGTAGCCGTACGATTTTTTCCCGGAAGCAGCTGGTGTCGAACTTTGCTAGATACCGTTGCAGGGCGATGGTATTCACATTGTCGATTTATCGGGTAAGCCTGTGTGCTTTTCGCGTGTGTCGTTACCGGACGCCAGCTGATACCGGGAATCGCGGATTCGTCCCTCTCGGGGAAGTTCACACCGACAGTCGTCTTATCGTCTCGTTTCGTATATCGTATCGTATCGTCTCGTACCGTTTTCGTTCCGTCTACCGTAATACCGTTACGTCTCGTATCGAATTTTGGATCGTGCGTGGTGACGAAAGTTAGACATTTCCGTATCGCGTTTTAGTTACCGGGATTTGCGTGAGAGCATTCTTCGCGAGCAAGAGATATTGTATACGCGAAATCTGCTCTGCAAGAATTGCATAGATCGCGAAATCTCCGTTGAATTTTGTGACCGTTAAAGTTCGTTTGTGATATCTCGTTTGAGAGTCAAGGTTGTTGTTGTTGAGCGCGAAAGGTCGTGAAGATACCGTTAAAGATTGTGAGACAATATCAGTGCTCGTACTTGAAATTACCGTTAATAATAATCTTTGTTATATTCTCGAATTTATTGCCGTAACGTATCGCCGACTTTTATGAGAATTTCCGTTCGATTTATATCGAAATATCGCGAGAGGCTCGTGCCTATAAATGTATTATATATTACTCGCTTAGTATATTCTGTTCGATATCAATTATTTTCCCGTGATCTATACCGCTAATTACCGCTAATTATTTGAGAAAGTAACTCGATTTGTATTGAGATATTTAGTGAGGCTCGCGCCTCCGAGTGCGTTCCGAAATCTGCCGTGTACTCTACGCCGAGTGTTACTGTTTATTCCGTCAATTATTGTCAGTAGATTTTACTTATCGTGGTCGTGAAGATTTATATCCGTTTCCGTCGTCTTATTGTACTATTCTCGCGTGTATTATATCGATCGTTTCCGTTACAAATATATCTGACCTTCGTGTCATACGTTATAAATTGTATATCGTTCTTTCCTTGTGAATTTATATATATTACCGTTTCTCATTTATATACCGAGGTTTATCTGTTCTTTCTTTGTTCATTATCGTTCATCGAATCTGGTCTATTTCCTTTCTTTTTATTATTATCTTTGTTACTTCTTTTCACTCTGTATTATAATTGTTCAATATATTCTAACTAATTATAAGATAAATTGAGTGTCGATTATTTCTCTCTCCCGGAAGTCCTCTTGCGTTCTCTCTCGTTCACAACGAACTCTGCCCCTCTGCCATATACTGAGCTCTGGGTTACCGAAAATCTTGTCCGTTACCGTATCGTTATCGTGGCGCAGAAGACCGCGCCTGGCGCCCAACTTTACTCTCCTACGGGAAGGTTCATAAGATACCGTACGCTATCGCAATTCCGAGATACCGCTTAGAAATTATTAAATTTTCGTATCGGCCAAAAATTTGCACGCTACCTCCTCGGGATCGGCGTTCTCGAGGCGGGCAACGGCGTGGCAATATGATATATATATATATATATATATGTATATATATACATATATATATGTATATGTATATATATACATATATATATATATGTATATATATACAGTGTCGCAGACTACCTGTATCAACCGAATCTCTCACAAACTGAGCGCAACAGACAAAAATATTTCAGACAAAGGTTGTATGGCTTGAAGGGGGATATAAGATAGTGCAATTAATTTGAACTTGCAGAGTCACTTGAAGGTCAACTCCAACTTTTTAAACGGGATACACTATATACTTTTGCAAATTCTTTTAACTTGCTTCAAGAGTTTTCGAAAACACTATAATAAAATATTTTTTTCAGTACTTTTTTGAGTACTTTCCGAGTTATGAGGCTTAACGTATCTTAATTTTACATAAACCATAGAGTATCTAGTAAAATATTCATTTTTCGATTATTTTACCTTAATATTTTTACGTAAAAAATAATGAGAGGAATCAATTAGTGTAAAGAAAACACAATTGTTTCGAAGAAAAAATATGTAATTTGCAATTAACAATTATATATTTTTTCTTAAAAACAATTACTTATATTTGAAGCAGCTCAAAGATTGTACGAAACGGACAATGTTCTCCCGAACAAACATGACGTTGGAATGGTAACACAAGAAATTTGCGGAATACGGAAACTGTTATTCGGGCTCTCGAACAGGAACCTGAAACTTGAAAGTATTCGGAGTATTGCTCGAGAGCATATCTTATTATATTCGACAACACAGAGGATATTGCGAGAAGAAAAATTGCACGTATTTCATTATACCCGCATGCAACACTTACAACCAGAAGATTATCCTCTGAGAAGAGTATTTTGCAAAAATTTTCTGAGAAGCGTGGATAGAGATCTCAGATTCCCTTCTATAATATTTAGTGATGAATCGCTATTTACACGAGAAGGATTATTTAATTCCCATAACATGCATTTGTGGAGCGATGAAAATCCCAGAGTTACACGAATCAGAAATTTCCAGACTCGTTGGAAGCTTAATATTTGGGCTGGAATCATGGGAGCTGAAATACTAGACCCAATTATTCTCCCAGATATTTTGACCAGAGCAACATACATAGACTTATTAAAAAAAAGTAATCTACCAGATTTCCTAGAAGAAATACCATTATTAGAAAGAAACAAAATTATATTTCAACAAGACGATGCTGGACCTCACAATGTCAGAGTTGTGAAAAATTTTTTAAACAACGAGTTTTCTGAATGCTGGATGGGCCGATATGATCCGATACGTTGGCCTGCAAGATCTCCGGATCTCAATCCATTAGATTTTTTTCTTTTGGGATTGATTCCTCTTTGGGGATATTGCAAAGAAAAAATTTATAGAACCCCCTGAAGACATTGAAGATTTAGAAACAATATTGCGATATGGTCTATCGAAGAAGACGTAGAGAATGTCCAAGAAAATTTATTGAAACGCATGAGAGCTTGCGTTAGGATGTATGGAGGCCATTTCGAGCACCTATTATGATTTCTAAATTAATCCGCTCTTTTTAGGACGATCAGAAACAATCCGCTCTTTTCAGAACGATCAATACTTTTGAACATTTGGACAATTTTTTTCCGTTTTTGAAACCATAAGAAAAAACCAAGAGAGATTGAAACGCCAGAATTTAATGATATTTTTTCATATTATTTTCATATTATTATTAATTATCGATTTTCAATCAGATAATAGTTTAATAATTAATATAATTTAATATAATTATAATATGATTATTATAATTATAATATGTTTTTTTTAATCATATTATAATAAAATAATAAATTAATATTATAATTATAAATAAAATTATTATAATAATTTAATTAAATATAAAATAATTTAATAATATTTTAAAAAATATTATAATAATTTTAAATAAAAATAATAAATTATTATATTTAATTTTAAAAATAAAAATTAATAATTATAAATAAAAATTTAATATTAATATAAAAATTTAATAATATTAAAAATTTAATATTATAAAAATTATTTAATAATAATAATTAATATTTTTATATTAATTATTTTTTAAAAATATTTTTTAATAATATTTATAATTAATAATAAATAATATTTAAAATTAATATTTAAAATATTTATTTTTTAATTATTTTTTAAAAAATTTATAATAATATATAATTTATAAATAATTATATATTATAAATTTTCACTTTTTTAACCACCCCCTTTCCCCCGCCCCCGTCCACCCTCGCCCCCGCCCCCCCCCCCCCCCCCCCCCCCCATTTCCCCCCCCCCCCCCCCCCCGCCCCCCCCCGCCCCCCCCCCCCCCCCGCCGCCCCCCCCCGGGGCGCGCCGGGCCGGCCCCCCGCTTTTTTTTTTTGGTGGGTTTTTGGGCCGGCCCGGGGGGGCCCCCGGCGGTGGGGGGGGGGGGTGGGGGGGGGGGGCGCCCCCCCCCCCCTGCGCGGGGGGGGGGGGAGGGGGGGGGGTTTGGGGGTGAAATTTATAAAAAATTATAAGGGGGAAAAGGAAAAGTATTTTGGGGGCCGGCCCGGCCCCCCGGGCGGGGACGGGCCGGGGGGCGGGGGGGGGGGGGGGACTTTTCCCCCCGGGGGGCATTTCCCCCGGGCCCCCAGGGGGGCAAAGAGGGGGGGGTTATTGGTGCTTCGTGGGGGGGGGGGGGGGGGGGGGGCCCGGGGAAACAAAGAGGGGGGGGGCGGGGGGGGGGGGGGGGGGGGGGGGGGGGGGGGGGGGGGGGGGCCGGGGGGGACCGGCCCCGCGCCCCCCGCCCCCCCCGCCCCCCGGCGGGGGCCGCGGGGCGCCCCCCCCCCCCCCCCGCCGGAAAAAAAAGGGAAGGGCCAAAAATATTCCCCCCGCCCCGCCGCCCCCCCCCCCCCGCGCCGCGGGGGGCGGGGGGGGGGGGGGGGGGGGGGGGGGGGGGGGGGGGGGGGGGGGGGGGGGGGGGGGGGGGGGGGGGGGGGGGGGGGGGGGCCGGGGGGGGGGGGGGGGGGGGGGGGGGGGGGGGGGGGGGGGGGGGGAGGGGGGGGGGGGGGGGGGGGGGGGGGGGGGGGGGGGGCCGGGGGGGGGGGGGGGGGGGGGGGGGGCCGGGGCCCCGGGGGCGGGGGGGGGGGGGGGGGGGGGGGGGGGGGGGGGGGGGGGGGGGGGGGGGGGGGGGGAAGGGGGGGGGGGGGGGGGGGGGGGGGGGAGGAAAGAAAAGGGGTAAGAGTAAAAATAATAATTTAGGGGGGGAGAGTGAAAATAGGGGGGGGGGGGGGGGGGGGGGGGGGGGGGGGGGGGGGGGGGGGGGGGGGGGGGGCGGGGGGGGGGGCGGCGCGCGGGCCCGGGCGCCGGGCCCGCCGCGGCGCGCCGCGGGCCCCCCCCCCCCCCCCCCCCCCCCCCCCCCCCCCCCCCCCCCCCCCCCCCCCCCCCCCCCGGGGAGCCCCCCCCCGGGGAAAAGGGGCCAAGGGGCCGGCCCGCGGGGCGCCCGCCCGCCGACGCGCCCGTTTTTTGACGGCCACCCTGTTTCGGGCCGCCCCATGGGGAGGGTACCCCCCCCCCCCTTTTCCCCGCCCGCACCTTTTTGTTTTTGCCCCCAAAGCGGGTTTTTCCCCCAAGGGGGGGGGGGGGGGGGGGGGGGGGGTGGGGGGGGGGGGTGGGGGGGGGGGGGGGGGGCGGCCGGGGTCGCCCACAGGGGCCCTGCCTTTGTCTCCCCCTTGCCCCTTCTTTTTTCCCGCGGCCCCCCCCCCTTCCCCGGGGGCTTTTTTTTTGTCGCCCAAAATCTAGAGGTTTGGGGGGGGGGGGGGGTGGGGGGGGGCGGCCCCCCCGGGGGGGCCCCGGGTTTCACTCCCCCGCCCCCTTTCCCCGGGCCAGGGAAAAAGGGGAGGAAAAAAAAAAAAAAAGGGGAAAAGGGTTTAGGGGGAAAAGGTGGGGGGGGGGGGGGGGCGGGGCCCGGGGGGCCCCCCCCGGGGCCCCGGGGGGGGCCCCCCCCCCCCCGGGGGCGCGGCCCCCCCCCTTTTACCCCCCCCCCTTTTTGCTCGCCCCCCCCCCCGGCCCCCCCCCCCCCCCGGGTTCCCCACGCCCGCCCCCCCCCGGGCGCCCCCTGCCGGGTTGCCGCGTCCCGGCGCCCCCCACCCCTCCCCCCCCGCCCCCGCACCCGCCCCCCGCCCCCGGGGAGCCGGGGGCCGGGCCCCCCGCCCCCGGGGGCGGGGGGCGCGCGGCCCGGGCCCCGGCGCGCCCCCCCGGCGGCCCCGCGGGGCCCGCCGCCCCCCCGGGCCCGGGCCCCCCAGGCCCGGTTGCGTCCGCGGCTGGGGCCCCCCGCCCCCCCCCCGCCCCCCCCCCCGCCCCCCCCCCCCCCCCCCCCGCCCAGCCGGGCCGCCAAAGGGTCCCCCCCAAAGGCGCCCCCCCGAACCCCCCCCGAAAAGGGCCCCCCCCCGCCGCCCCCCCCCCCGCCCCCCGGCCCCCCAAAGGCCCCGCCGCCCCCCCCCGCGCCCCGGCCGCCCCCCCCCCCAAAACCCTCCCTAAACAGGGGCCCCCAAAAAGGGTTAGAAAAAGGCCCAAAGGGCGGGGCCCACCAGCGCCCCCCGCCCCCCCTTGCCCCCCCCGGTCCCCCCCGGCCCCCCCCCGGTGGCCCCCAGTCCGCCCCCAAACGCCCCCAAAGGCGGCGGCAAAAAACAAGGCAGAAGCGGTTAAAAAAAAATAATACAAGGGGGTTAGCGGCCATTTTCCCCGTGGGGGTGAGGGGCACCCTTCGGCCCGGCGCCCCCTCGGGGTTTGTCCAACCGGCCCCCGCGTCTCGTCCGCTTCGGCCCCCCCTCCCTTCTTCTGGGGCCCCTGCCCCCTCTACTTGCGCCGGGGCGGGGGCCCCAGCGGGGTGTCTGGGGCCCCCGGAAAAGGCAAGCAGGGAGGGGGGGGGGGGGGGGGGGGGGGGGGGGGACGAAAGGGGGGGGGCCAGTGGTTCAACAGACAACCCTCCCTCCTACAAAAAAAACGTCTCCCCCCCCCAGAAGGGGGGTGGAAAAAAGCACGGCGGGCGGGGAGGGGGGGCGGGGGTAAAAAAAGAGATTAGGGGATATTGGGCTTATTTTTAAGTAAAAGACGAGAAGAGAAAGGGAAGAAAGGGGGAGAAAAAACATAAAAAGGGTCCATCTTCGCACAAATGTGTTATTAACATTCTGAAGGTTTTAGCCAGCGGTCATTCTTTATTCAAAAGTTATTAACAAATAAATGTGAGAAATATTGACATAAAGATTCTACTTCATTTGTTCACCGATTTGCTTTATTTTTAAATATATTATAGGGAAGATTTTCCCGAGTAATTTCGTATATATATATCGTATATATATATATATAATTTCGTATATATATATCGTATATATATATATATATATAAGGTATATATATATATATATATATATAAAAGGTATATATATATATATAAGGTATATATTATATTATATATATATTATTTTTATATATTTGTATATATATTTTTTTTATTTTTTATATATTACATTTTTATTATATATTTTGTTAATTTTTTTTTATATTTTTTTATATTTTTTTATTATATTTTTTATATGATATTTCTTTGTTATATATTTATATGTTATATGTTTACATGTTATATATTTGTATCTGTTTTATATTTTTATGAATTAGAATTATCATATATACCTTCGTCACATGCGGATTTTTAATTGTACGCAATTTTCGGCTTGTATCGTCGTGTTCCGCCCATACACCTGCTGTATTTCTACAAAAAGCTGTAAAATGTCCAGGTATATTTCGTACAATGCCACCAGGACATATGTCTTATTATTAATTTCAATTTTCTCAGGAATATTGCTTAACATTGTTCCATCTGAGTATCTAGTTTCATTTTGAAAAAAGAATTCAATATCTATGAATAGATATGAATTTGGCTTTCTCTTAATTTCTACAGTCGATTGGCAAGTTTTATATGGCACTGTTTGTGCTTTAAAAAATTGTGAGATGAAAATAAGAAAATCTTGTTTAAAATCTAAAGTTACATCTGTATTAAAATCTATTATAAACAGTTTTTTCGATTTTATCTCACATTTATTTATTAGTGCAAATTTTACTTTCTTTAACGCTACAGAAATCTGTGATAAGTTTACTTAATAACCAATTAGGAGTAGTAGTACAATCGATAATATTGTTATGCATGTCGAAGATTGTACATAAGATCGCACCTCGCTTTTGATAAAGAGTTGTTGACACTTTCGGTAGCATATTTCTTTATAAAAGATAAAAATATATTTTCAGAATTTTTATCGATCCAATTTTTAAATTTGGTGTAATTGCAATATGATGTTGTTAATATTTCAACCAAAGAATCGAAAGCACATATGTTTTTCACATATAACTTTTTGTCATTAACAATAACTAAATTACAGTTATTTCCATTTCTCAATATTTCATCTTTTCTTTTCCGTAACGGTCTATCGTATGTAAGATTAACATCTGGACGTAACTTTAAATATTTTCCTCTCTGTTTGTTACATTTATTTTCACTTAAGGGCTTCTTTTTTACATTTATTGCTTTACTTTTCCTTGTTTCTGCGTTTGTGAATATATTTTCATTATTTGTGTTGTCCTTTGTATCATTCGTATTATTGTCGTTAGTTAAACTAAAATCTTGTGATATGATACTTGAGCTTATACAATCGTAAGACTCTTTATTATAAGTTGAAACTTGAATATCTTTTAATTCATTTGGCTTTTCACGTGCTTCAGTATTTAAGCCTTTCCAATTTTCTTGTTCCTTCAAGTAAAAATAATCTATTTCCTTTAATTCGCCAGAATAAACTTTTCTTTTTTTTGTTATGTTTATTTCATTTTGTAGTGTAGCAACTTTTTCGTTAGTACGTTTTATCGCAGCATGTTCTAGTTTACATAAACTTTCAATTGACTTGATGTGGCGAATAACAAATTTATCTACGCGCATTGGTTCATAATTTAACCCTAAATCTGAGTGTTTTAATTCTTTAAAATAGGCTTCACATCTGCAAGATGTTGCTACGTTAGATGATAAAGGAAAATATCCTGTCATAATTCCTGTCCAGATAGGAAAGTGTTTTGCTAATTTAACTAAATTGATCACGAGTTCTGGACAATAAAAAACGTTGTATGTGTCGGCCTCTACAATTTCTTTTGCAAATTTTTCAGCCTGTTCCCTGATATTATTAATAAATGTATTTAAATTTTTATTCTCATCAAAATCGTCCAAATAATCGTCCAAATAATATTGCTTGTCATTATCGTCATCAGTAAATGTAAATGATTTTATTCTTTCAAATAAAAACAATCGTTTTTCAGCACAAATTACATCATTGCCATCAATATCTTTGCCATCGTATTCACTGTACGCAACAAAATGAATACTGAAGTCAATAATGTAATGAAGTCTTCGATGTTATCACATGTTGACATTATTCCTACACATCTTACAAAAAAATCCTTTGCTTTAGGATGTTTTTTATCGAATACATTTTTGTTACAAATGATTTTAATTAAGTGGACAATATCAACTCTAATGTAACATCGAAGTGGATATTGTAAGTTCTCACCACAGATCCACCGATAGCAGTCAGAAATATAATTTTTTAAATTACGTTCATTGAAAGCCAAGCTTGTAGCATTTAACAGAGCCATAGAATAATCGCAATTAACTTCTGGAGGTATTGGAGCTCCATACCTTAAGATTTCTCTTAATCAATATGTAATTAAATTCGTGTCGTGTTTTTCGGTAATCATTTGAAATAGTGGTTGGATACTATTTTCACCTTTAATAATAATTTGATACAAAAATATATGTTTTTTTTCACCATTTAGTTTATCTATTGCTTTCATCAATTTTCCTGTTGCATCAATTTCAATTTTTCTGACATTTTTAATTAAAGATTTATATAAATCCATTTGCAAGGAGACCAGTAAAAACAGTAAAAATTATCTTTTGCAATATCTTTTATATATCCTGCATACTGTCCTCGATATTTTAATTCAGTCAACGAATTAATAGCATCAACATTTTTGTTGATACCTAATTCGCGTACGATAGCTTCTTCTTTTATTTTTCATAAAGTACATTGTCGTGCAACATAAGGTGAATCTCCATAAGATAAATCTTTTACAGCGTCATTTCGCCACTGTCTCGGTTTTTTATTTAAAAGTTCTTGTCCAATCGCAGCTCGAGTATTCCCTTTTATTGATCGTTTTTTCTCATGCGGTATACCAGAAGTATCAACTGTATGAAAATGTCTTAAAACAATACCAGTGGCAGGCGCTGGTTCATATAAACAGTGAGCTCTAAATTCTGCTCCGCATTCTTTACAAAAACCATATATTCGTAAATATATTTGTGCATCTGGGGAATCAAATATTTTACTATATTTAAAAGTATAAGCACATGGCAGTTTATTTTAAATAAAACAAGCTTCGGAAATAACATCAGTCCAACCGGTATTAAGAACTTTATAAGTTTTTCCATTATTTCCTTTCTCTTTATATAATTTCGATATAGGATAAATAGATTTCCATTGCTCATCAGATAAGATCAGATCAAAATATAATTTCGGCAGTTTATTATTAACATTTTCTGCAATATTAAATGGTTGGAATTCTTCAGAGACATCTTTCATTGGTGATATTAATACTATCTATTACAACTTTTTCGAATGGAATATTGAAATGTTTTTTTAAATTTATTTCCAAATCCCATCGATTATTTCTAACATAAAAATTTAAAGTATCGGGTAACAATTTGTCAGGCATTAGTGCGCATGCATCTTTCCACACTTTATCTGAACGACACTTTAATTTGTGGTTTTCATCAAAAATTTCAAATCTTGTAAGTACCTCCATAATAATCGTGGAACTTATTAATGCTTTTCTAGGCATTTTTACGATCGTTTTTTAATCATAAGCTACGATAATAGTGAAGTGAGTTAGCACTTCAGAAATTAAATCCAAATTGGATTTCAAACTGAATCAAGGAATTGTAGTTCCCTTCAAGTTATTTTCGAATGCAAGGCAACAGCCCGGCTAGGCGCCGCTAAGACTGTCTCGTAACCTAACCTTAATGAGACGTCAACGAGAGCGAAACGTTAAGCAAGAAATATGAGATACGAGAAAAGTTCCGTATAATAGAAAAGACTTCTGTATAACAGAAAACTTGAAGACGCGCTAAGAAATAGTGACCTGAAAAAATGATGAGTACTACAATCGTACTACAATCGTCGCGGGTTCGAGAAAAAAGACGCAGAGTTCCGAAGATCCCGGCGCCTCACTTATATTTACTCAGCGATGCGAACTCGCATGCGAGTAGCGGGACTCGCTGTACGCCGCGTAGCGGCTTCCGCGTGAAGCTTGGGCTTGGGCAATCGCGAAAGTTGAGTGAGAGCGAGGCCGGCACATTTTTATTTTACTGAAATAGTAGAAAACTTTTTTCCATTTTAATTGTTCATAACTAAATTGTTTATAAAATTTTATACTGTCATTATGACATGTGTATTACAGATAAAAAAATAGAACACTGTTACCAAAACCATAATATATAAATGCAAAATGTATATTTATTATAAGAAAAATCGTTTAGCCACACACACACACACACACACACACACACACCGCGCGCGGGGGTATGAGGAATGTGGGGATGTAAATTGGCAACGCAATTAAAAGTCCACATGATCAATTATATATATATTTTTAATAACATTTACTTCCTTAAAACATAGTTTTGTCTTGTTACCTGGATTTCATTAAATGGAACCCGGAAGTGATAAGACCAAATGCAGTTGTAAGAAAATGCTGTTAGAAATCAACAAAGCCGTTATTGTTAATTATTTCGTTTAATTGTTTATAACTATGTTTCCGTGCGTGGACAAGCGAAAATTATGCATGAACAATCGAAAACAACGTGTGGACAAACGATTGCAGTGCTCAACTTGCAGAAAATGCTGTTAGAAGTCAACAGAGTCGTTATTGTTAATTATTTCGTTTTGATTGTTTACAACTATGTTTTCGTGCGTGGACAAACGAAAATTATGCGTGGACAATCGAAAACAACGTTTGGACAAACGATTACAGTGCTCAACTTGCAGAAAGTGCTGTTAGTCAACAGAGTCGTTATTGTTAATTATTTCGTTTTAATTGTTTATAACTATGTTTCCGTGCGTGGACAAGCGAAATTTTTTGTTGGACAAATGTGGACAAATCGTGGACAAACGAATGCTATTAGAATTTTATAAAAATTCGCAATTGGGGGTGCTAGTAATAAAATTTTTTCAACCTTTTTGTTACAACTATTTTTTTGAGAAGGTGGACAAACGAAATTTTTTAGTGGACAAATGTGGACTAATCCTGGACAATCGTTTAGTGCTTTGAAATTAAAGAAATCTTTTCATGGGGGTGCTAGTGATGAAATTTTTTCGAAAAACTTTTTTTGTCACAACTTTGTTTCGGAAGGTGGACAAACGAAATTTTTTGTTGGACAAATGTGGACAAATCATGGACAAACGAATGCTATCAGAATTTTATAAAAATTCGCAATTGGGAGTGCTAACTTCACAGAGCTTACATTTGCCCACCGTTTAATTGGACACAGTTCTTTTGCGAACCGTTCGATTGGACATGTTACATTTGCCCATCGTTCAATTGGACACAGTTCTTTTGCGCACAGTTTTTTGCGCACAGTTCTTTTGCTCACAGTTCTTTTGCTCACAGTTCTTTTGCTCACAGTTTTATAAACCCATTTGAAATCCCAGTTTGCATTGCAAAGTATACGCACAGACTGCACATCCCCCAACCCCCACCACTCACCTCCCACTCCCACTCCGTTGCAAACCCATGTGAAACCTCTTTTTGCATGGAAAAGTATATGTGCGCAATTGAGCCTGTGGGCAAAAAAACTATGCGCAAAGAACTATACGCAAAAGAACTGTGTCCAATTGAACGGTGGGCAAATGTAACGTGTCTAATCGAACAGTGCGCAAAAGAACTGTGTCCAATTAAACGGTGGGCAAATGTAACGTGTCCAATCGAACGGTGCGCAAAAGAATTGTGCGCAAAAGAACTGTGTCCAATTGAACGGTGGGCAAATGTAACGTGTCCAATCGAACGGTGCGCAATCTTATGTGTCTAATAGCACGGTGCGCAATTGCAACGTGTCCAATTGTACTGTGCGCCAATGAGCCACTCCTTAAAATATCTAGTAAAATATTCATTTTTCGATTATCCTATCTTAATATTTTATGTACAAAATAATAAGAGGAATCAATTGGTGTAAAGAAAACACATAATTATTTCGAAGAAAAAATATTGAATTATTAATTGCAAATTACATATTTTTTCGTCAAAACAATTATATGTTTTTTTTACACCAATTGATTCCTCTCATTATTTTATACATAAAAATATTAAGGGTTTCGAAAAATGAATATTTTATTAGATATTTTATGGTTTATGTAAAATTAAGATATTACTTTAAACCTCATAACTCGAAAAGCATTAAAAAAAGTACTGAAAAAATACTTTATTATAATGTTTTGAGAAGCTCTTGAGGCAAGCTACAAGAATTTGCAAAAGTATATAGGATGTCGCGTTTAAAAAATTGGAGTTGACCTTCACGTGACTCTGCAAGTTCAAATTAATTGCACTATCTTATATCCCCCTTCAAGCCATACAACCTTTGTCTGAAATATTTTTGTCTGCTGCGCTCAGTTTGTGAGAATTCGGTTGATACAGGTAGTCTGCGACACTGTATATATATACATATATATATATATATAAAAAAAGTACTTAATGAAATCTAACTTAATTATAGTGTTTTGGAAAGCTCTCGAGATAAGCTACAAGAATATGCAAAAATATATAAGGTGTTTTACTTAAAAAAAATTGAAGTGACCTTCACGTGACCTTCAAGTGACTCTTCAATGTCAAACTAATGACACCATCTTATGTCTCCCTTCAAGCCATATAATTTTTGTCTGGAACATTTTTTTCTACAATCAAAATTTAAAAAATTATGAGAGTGGAACTTTTAAAATGGGACACCCTGTATATATATATATATATATATATATATATGCAATATATATATATATATATATATTGCATATATATATATATATATATTATTTTCTCGATATTATATTAAGGGGGAACCTGGTTTATAGGATCAAAAATTTCGAAATTTTTTTTTTTACTTTAATCGATAATAGTACTCTCAAAAAAGATACTCATAAAGTTATAGAGCGAAATTCGAAATATTTTTATAGTTATAACTTGAAGAGCAATGTAAGAGCGCGCAAGTATAGGAGCGCGCGATAGGAATTAAAGTTGTGCTGTATTTTTTGGATTTTAATATGATATTATTTTGCTCGACAAATGTTTGTCAAAGCATATTTGAGCCAGTGTTCATATACAAGAAGTCTGTGTATATGTTTATATGTGTAAGTGTAGCTGAAATGGCTAATTGATTTATAAAGAAATTTTTGAAAAGAAGAACTCGTGATGAATATGAAAAAAACTATAATGGCAACATTATATTACTATTATTCTACAAATGAACAACTAAGACATGAAAATTATCTAATGGAAGCCGAGAGTTAGTACGAGTGGTGCAAAGCTGAAGCCAGAGATGAAGAAAAAAAATTACGACTATCCATCTTCAATTATTACATCAAATATTAAAAAACATCTTCCTATTTATGAAGAACTATCAAAAGAGAAGAATTAAGAAGAATTTTTAACAAGATTTCCAAAACGTACGCAAAACTCTAACGAGAGTTTTAATTCAACTGCAGTTTAGCTCCGAAACATTTGAATTCTGATCCGAAAATTATTGAAATCGCCACTTTTATTGCTGCAGGAATCTTTAATGAAAGATATTCCACCATATTACATACAATGATGTTGCTAAGAATAAACATTGGTCAATAATGTAAAATATTCGCCGACAAATACGACGAAGAACGAGTTACGAGGCAGGAGCGACGCGGACTAAGCAGCACAAAAGAGGCTCGTATAGCTCATAGAATTGACCAAATACAACAAAACAAATTTTATGATGAAGTGAAAGACTTGTTACATGGATCTAGTATAGCAGATTAACTGTAAGTTACCAATAATTATTCTTTTTTAGTACCGCAAACTTTAAACGCAATTTTCTCGAAACCACTTTTTCCAAATTGGCGTACTCGATAAAAAAAAAACTATTCGACCAATTGATTTCTTCCAACATTTTTTAGTTACATAATTGTCAACCATCCTAAATGAACTAAAAACATTTAAGAAAAAACTAGTTTAAATAATTTATTTTTGCATAAATAAGTCAAAATTTTTGGGTCGAAATCGCTATTTTTCACTAAAGTCCCATAATTTTTATAATTTTATATATTTTTCTTAATTTTTTTTTAGTTCATCACGACAGAATTTTATAACGAGTAAAACCATATCGATTTTTTTTGTTTTAGACGAGAAATGGAAGCTCCATTGTGTACGCCAATTCGCAAGTTCGGTCACGCGGCACAACAATAATCATTGCAAAACTCTATATAAATATTATTATTTATTTAATAAAAAATATTTGTTGTATTGTATAAACATGTAGTAAATTATTCTTAAAGTTTTAAAAGGATCAATTTTATTGTTAGTTCTTAAAAAATTCTTAAAGTTCACTTTATTTTCAGCGTTCTAAACCAGGTTCCCCTCTTTTTCTATTGTGGCGTCTCTATTCTGGCCACCATATGACACGCGCCGCGTCGAGCGTGAACTTGGAAGGCGGTGGCGGACGCAATCAAGTCGGCACAAATTACAATTATGAATTACGTCCCTAAAGGGCGCAACAGAAAAGTTTTTTCCGTACATGGAAAACATCAGAGAGACTATATAAGAGGAAGCGAAAATCGAGTCGGCACCTCGCTGCAATCATAGGCATAGCTTCCAGCTTCCTAATTTAATTTAAATGAATTGAATTTAAACATTTTAATCTTTTGAACCCGCCGGATCATCCAGATCCTTGTAACTTTTTGATCTTCGAGATCTTCCAGATCTTCGAGACTGACGATACTTTTCGAGATTTTCTTCTTGGACCTTTGAGATCTCCCAGATCCTCGAGGCCTCGTAAACTTTCGAGATCTTCCAGATCCTCTAGACCTTCCAGACTCTTCTAGATCCTCGATGCCTGACAAATCCCGGAGAACTGCCATCCAGTTCCTATCCTGGAAGCTGATTTCTTTCGAGTTCGTAGAACGGATAATCTGTCTGAAACTTACGACTCCTTGTGCCTCTCCTCCAAGAACTCCTCGTCGTCCGAGAAAGAGAAATCGAGGAACACGTACCGATCTACTCAATAATAGAGGAGAGAACCTAGGAAAAATAAATTATACTAAAACTGTGCCTATAATAACCTGACGGGCAAAAATTGTTAAACAATAAAATTTGTAAAATAAACCTAAAATATATATAAAAAATATATAAATAGAAAAAAAAATATTTTTACAGAAAAAAACCAAGCAAATCATTTCACTACACTATGTTCTATTCTTTATGTTCCTTTAAATTTTATATCTTTTTATTTTATATCTCTATCTTTTCTAATTATCCTCTGTTCTAGCCTCTGTATTCTTTGGAAATGTACAAAAATCTTTTCTTAGATTTTCTAAGAAAACATTTTTTTACATTTCCTCTTGATGGAAGAGACCATCACCTTCTCGCGGTTTCCGTTGAGCAACAAGATGTACTTTATTTATTTACGAATTGATAAATTTGTAACGATGCACCCCGTGCACCCCCATAACTGCATCGTTTATCCGGCATGCGATCCGCCGGAAGCTGCCGCCCGGCAGAACACCCACCGGGCAAGGGCAGGGGCGTGGTGCGCTCACATTTTTATAAGCAATAATTTTCGAACGGCTTTAAGTCGTTAGGCTAATAAGCCGAGAAGTTGCCGATGTGACCCGATCCGGCGACCGGCGAAAACCCGCGCTCGGCGCACCTCCTGAACCCCTCCGAGCGGGCCAGACCGTACCGTTTTCCGTAACTCGTTCGGAAGGGATAATATCGCCGCGCGCCGACGCGGGCAATTAGGCCGGTATAAAACGGGCACATTTGGCAAGCTAATCACCTTTTTCCTAGCTAACTCACGACAGTGAAGTAGCTCGAGAAGCTAGACTCCACTCCTAGCAAACAAGGCCTAAGATACGAGAAAAAAAGGAGTAGAGCGAACTCTGCCTCCATCGAGTATTCTCGATCCTCGAACAAGGCTTATTCCATCCAGCCTCTATCCGACCGAAAAGCGAACCCGAGACCACTCCGGTTCGGTCGAGAGATCTCGAACGAACGGTCCACGATCCGACCGCCTAATGCCAGTGCATTTCACCTCGGGGCAGAGAGGAGAGCTGCCTCGGACGAAAAGTTCTCGTCGGCACGACATTCCTAGTAATTCCTCATCAAATACCGGAATTACCGCGATATTTCCGAAAAGACGAGCATGTCTTGTCGATTCGCAGAATTTTATACGCACCGCATACCGTCATAAAAACGGGGCTAGACCGAGCGCCCAGACACGCGCATATATAAAAACTCGACGCGCGCTACGTCAAACGGCCATTGAACCCGCAGAATTGTAAACACGTGTACTATAGCCCTATATTGACGATTTAAAATCCACGCATCTGAGTCACAAGCTAATTACATCGTAACGCATCTGAACGACATCCGATCTGTAGCGCAACGCGTCCATACCGACCTGCGCCGTGCCGTAGCAGTCGTGCGATTGCATCACTACACACGAGTTTACGAATTCGTTCGATTAATACGCCTTCACATCCACGGCAAGTTTATACATCACACACACACACACCCACATACACACACACACACACACACACACACACACACACACACACACACACACACACACACACACACACACACACTGTAAACCACCATAGTTAAAATAAATACTTTTTCTTTTAAAACACATACGCACGCTCTCTGTTTACTGAATCGACCCCTGATCCCGACGAGCATTATCCGACGGCACTTCAGGCGGAAGTCGCCTGTGACAAATTATACATGTTATTAGAATTTTATTTGTTACAGGATATTATTAATATGCATTTAATATTAATATGATTTTTTGAGGGAAAAATGTATATATTTGCAAATGAACGCAAGGGTGTTCCATTCTATATAATAAGATAATTAATATTATATTACGATTATTATACGGTAATCAACCAAGAATTATCGTTGTTGTTACTAATAAAGTAGGACCCGAACAATATTTTCTTAAAGTGGACAAGAAATTTATTGTATTACCAACGAACGACATTATTAAATCAATTGATTACCTTTTCAAAGACTACGCTTTTTATGTGGAATTTGAAAACACTTAGATCTTAAAATTTTTAGATTTTTCTACAACATTATTTTTACACAATTTCAAGTAAATGTACGAGCAAACTGATTGAACTACGCACAAAATTTTAGGTTACAAAAAACAAATTATCGTCAAATTAAAGGTATTATCCAAGCAATTATTAAAAAAAAAATATAATAATATTTCTTATATTGTTTAAAAGATTATAGAAAAAAATATATAAGTGTTAAAGTATTAAAAATGACATTCATGCAAAAATTTATGAACGGATTAATAACAAATAGTTATTGATATTATCATTTTGTTATAATTATTTTTGTTAGTAAAAACGTGAATATCAAAAGAAAAAAAAAATATATATATATATATACATATCATTTTTTGTTTATTTAAAGAAATGAGATTATAATATTATATAATAATAATAATTATAAATTTCACATTTTTCCTTTGTATGCTTTTTCCTATGTAATTAAAAATGTCTTTTCAATATTACTTATGCAAGTATGAAACATTACAGATATAAGATAAGATAAGACATTAAAAATATAAGATATAAGCCATCACTTACGTAATGTATATATGTTGCTTGAGAATTCTAATCTTATTTTAAAATGTACAGGTCATACAGATTGTCCTGCTGTTTTTAAAACATATTGTGGCTTTACAAAGCACTAAAAAAATATATAAAAGAAAATATACCTTCTACAAATAACAATTATGAAAAAACAAGCGACCAAAGTGTTGAGATTTTTGAACAGATTAATATTAATAATTGTTGTAATTTGATTGAAAATGAAATTGTAACATCAGATAAGTCAGATACCGAGAAAAAGCAACTAATGCAAGAAAATATATCGAATTACGTAATACATTTATATTTTTTAGGTTCTGATCTTGTTATGACAAGTATTTAAAAAACATCAAACTTAATTTTTCCACTCATTGACGATATCACTTTCACATTTAAATGAACGTCAAAATCTTGTTCTCGACTTTAGATATGTATTTGAAAATTACATGATTATTATTTATAAATAAAATAAAAATTTGCCAAAAAATTTTGTGCAGCCTATTCAGAAAGCTCATGATATCAAAATGGAAAAAAAAATACGAGTACAGCACAATCAAGAGACACGGTAGTATCTCGCGCCAAGTTCATGCGAAGCATTGCGCGGCACTTCGTGTATCTATACGCGAGTCGGACAGTTGAGAGTAACTCAGATTATCGGATTTCAATAACGGCTGAACGGATCGAATTCTTACTAGCCTTAATCGATAGAGCGAATTTGAATTGTATAAAGAAAATATCTTTATTTTTGCGCTGCATAATCTATAAACGGAGATATCATAATGCAAAGTCGAAATATGAAAATTTTCAATTAAGAAACGTCTTTATCATGATCATCAACCCACATGTACACAACACATAGAAAAAGAAAATGTACATTTTATTGAGATATTCATGCGCACTCGATTATATCGTGAGCGTTAGTTACCGACCGGGCAAACCGTCTTACATATATAAGCTTTCTTGTATCCTCGCGTGGTTTGTGCGTATACGAATGAAGAGTCAGTGTTAGTCTGTTACTGAGCCTGATAGCAACACGTCTCATTTTCCTTAATTCATGATATAATATCCCAAGGGCCCAGTCGCGTAACATTGTGTCGGTTATTCGTGAATCATAAGTGATCAAGCAGTGATATTCCTTCGATTCGCATTTTGGTCGCGAGCGAAGAAAATAAGTCGAGACAAGCGTGCAATCACTGAGTAAAACAAAAATGCCAGCGCCTAAGCTCGAATTGAGCGGATTGTCGAACAAGTTCGATGGCAATAATTATCGCCTGTGGAAATGTCAATTGCTGAATCTGCTAGAAGTTCATGGACTTCTTGACGTCGCGGATGGCACAACGGTCAAGCCGGAAGCCGATGCGGACAAGATTCTCGCATGGCGTCAAATAAACGCGAAGGCGAAGGTAATCTCAAACTCGCTTGATTACGCGCATACTCGAATTTGTCGTTGAGTTAAAAACCGCTAAGCAGATGTTAGACAAATTCGACGCATTGCACAGCACGAAAACGGAGGCTAGCAAAGTAAGTCTTTTACAAGAGTTTTATGCCCTCCGCATGTCGTCGCAAGAAACGGTCCCGCAGTTCATCTCGCGAGTAGAGAGTCACGTAAGACAATTAATGGATGCGAGAAAGATGATCGGCGATGATGAAAGGATCGCAGTCATATTATCAGGCTAGCCGTCTAAATTTAACACAACGATAACGATGTTTAAGTCGAGGACTGACGATAAGCGCACGGTGATGCAATTACAACGTGATCTAATCGACGCCGAACAATTGATGCAAAGGACCGACGAGATAACAGTCGCACTCGCGGCGACTACAACAAACACCGTAACGAAGAATGCGAAGACGGACGCAAAAACCAAGCCGGACGCAAAACAAAAGCCGAAGAAGTTCTGCTATTACGCATACGGAAAGATGGGCACGCATTACGCTCGTGATTGTCGTTCGTGTAGCGACAAAGAGAAAATAAAACCTGATCGACATCGAGACGCAAACGAAGAAGCAAAGGCGTTCATGGCTGTCAACGCTCAAGAGATCAACTCGATCATGCGTGATGACGCAACAAACGTGTGGACTGCCGATAGCGGCTGTAACGTTCATGTCACAAGTCGGCGAGACTGGCTCGTCGATTTCAAGGAAGAAACGGGTGCAACGTTAACGGTCGGCGGAGGACGTCGACTTCCGGTCTTCGGTAAAGGCCACGTTAACATTTCGGCGTACGCGAACGGTAAGTGGATCCCGACGAAAATTCGCGAAGTGCTCTACGTTCCCGAGCTTGGACATAATTTACTCTCGGTCAGTAAGTGTGTCGATAACGGAATGCGACAAGAGGCACACGGAAACTCTTTCAGTTTTTACGACGGAACAAAGGCGATCGGAAGAACGTCGTCAAGGTGATGGTTTATACCGGATGCTATTCCGAGTGCAGCCAGCAGCAACGGCAAATATTGCAACGAAAGCATCGCTCAAGGTAATTCACGAGCGTCTAGGACACGTAAATTTGAAATCGTTGCGAGACATGGTCGAGCAGGGTCACGTCGAAGGCATCGAATTAAAAGACACGAAAGATTTCTTTTGTCAAGAATGTGCGTACGGTAAGGCACACAAGTTACCGTTCAAGTCAACCAACAAAACAGGCGCGTCGGCTCCGGGAGAGCACGTGAGCGCGGACTTATGTACGATAGACACAGAGTTTATAGGCGGTAACAAATATTTCGCACTGTTTAAGTGTAGCGCGACAGGTACGTGTATTTCATTCGACACAAAAGCGAGACACTAGAAAAATCATTGAATTCGCGAAGATCCTGTCAAACAAATACGATCGTAAAATCAAGACATTCCGCAGTGATGGGGGCGGGGAATTCATGTCTAAAGAATTCACAAATTACTTGAAGCACCATGGCATCGAACGCGAGGTAACGCCACCGCACACACCCGAACACAATGCGTATGCAGAGCGCGACATGCGTACAGTCGTCGAGTCTGTTCGCGCAATGCTATACTCGCGAAACTTATCAAGGAAATTATGGGCGCACGCAGTCGACACGGCGGTCTATATTCTCAACAGGACACCTTCGAAGAAAGCAGGTGGCAAGACGAGCTACGAACTGTGGACAGGGAAGAAGTCGAACCTCTCACACATACGTACATTCGGTATCGACGCAAGTTTATACCCGACTCGCTACGCAAGAAATTAGACGCCAAATCGAAGAAGTTAATGCTCGTCGGATAGCGTGCTAAGGCATACGTTCTTCTCGACCCGATGACACGAAAGACAAGCGTGTCGCGCCATGTTATTTTCGACGAAGACAAAATTGAAGTAAGTGAGCGCCCGCGTGAATATGCTGAGTTCGACGAGAGCATGTGCATAATACCCGAAATCGAATCGAACGCAAGCAATCTCGACAACAAGGATCAAGAAACCGACTACAACGTGGATGACAACGATCAAGACGATGCTCACAATATCGTCAAAGTCCCGCGTTCGCGTCCACGAAAGAAATACGTCGCCTCGGAAGAACAACGGGGAAAACTAAAGTCAGCAAGTTACAACATCGGTGACGCATATCAGGCAAATGTAGCGCAATATTGCGAATCAGAGACCTTTGATGAAGCAATGTCATCGACTGACGCGAACGAATGGAAGTCAGCGACGAGGAACTCGCAGCTCATGAAAAACATGGAACTTGGAAACTCAAAGTACCAGAAACCGGGACTAAAATGTGACATGCAGATGGGTATTCAAGAGAAAGACAGCGCCGACCGGAGAAATCACACGTTATAAGACTCGATTGTGTGCACGTGGATTCAGCATTGATTTTGGCTATACCTATGCACCTGTCGTGCGATACGATTGTGCATACGCTGCTAGCCATTGCAGCGGCAAACGACTACGAAACGGTGCAACTGGATGTAAAGAACGCATACCTCAATGGCATGCTCGAGCGCGAAGTATGGATGGAGCCACCAGAAAGTCTCCAATTGGCGAACGGGAAGGCGAAGTGTCGTCTTACCAAGGCGATCTATGGGCTTCCTGAATCGGCGTACTGTTGGAATAAGCGCATCAACGCGGAGCTACTCAAATTGAACCTGAAGCGCAGTAGCGCGGATCGGTGCGTATATTATGGAAAGATCGGTGAAGTTGAGACGATAATTGCGTTGTTCGTCGACGATGCGATTTGTATGGCTTCCAATAAAAGAGCGATCGAATTTGTCCTCGAAAAGTTGTCAAATGTATTCGAATTAACGATAGTAAATCCGTCCGTATTCGTGAGTCTCCAGATCGTGCGCGAGCGTAAGTCGCGATCAATAATTATACATCAAGCCGGATATATTAAGAAAATCATCGAGCGATTCGGACTGGCGGATGCAAAGCCAAACACTGTTCCTGCAGACCCGCACACGATCTTAAATTTCGAGATGATAAAAGATAGCGGGAATAACGATATGATTCCATATCGAGAACTTATCGGTAGTTTGATGTACTTAGCCACTGTCACGAGACCGGATATTATGTACGACGACTGAATTGAGTAAATTTGTCACAAATTTCGGACATGCTCATTATAACGCGGCGAAGTGGGTGATTAAGTATTTGAAAGCGACAACAAATTTAGGGATTGAATACAAATTTGGCGATAACATAAATAAGTTGTTTGGTTATTCGGATGCCGATTTTGCCGGTGACGTCGATTCATGTAGGTCAATGTCAGGTAACACGTTTATATTGAACGCATCGAAAACCTTCGGAAAAATATAGTCTGGTTTCTGGGTAAGTCGATCTAATTTTGTTGGCCTGTGTAATCAAGCAGCAATCGCACTCGTCAAGAAAGACGAGAACAAGAATAGAACGAAGTACATTGATGTACAATATCATTTCACTCGCGAGAAGTACGCGACAAATGAAATTGATATCGAATTCGTCCCGTCAAAAGACCAGTTGGCGGACATATTTACGAAACCGTTGCCATGTGAACGATTCACATTACTGAGAAGCGCGATCGGAATGCACGAGATCGCGTAAACGATTACTTAATCGAGTACTTATTCAGGGGGAGTATTGAGATATTCATGCGCACTCGATTATATCGCGAGCGTTAGTTACCGACCGGGCAAACCGTCTTACATATATAAGCTTTCTTGTATCCTCGCGTGGTCTGTGCGTATACGAATAAAGAGTCAGTGTTAGTCTGTTACTGAGCCTGATAGCAACACGTCTCATTTTCCTTGATTCACGATATAATATCCCAATACATTTCCTACTCTCGACAGAAGATTGCGCTAGCGACGCTTTGCGATATTAATGACATGTGTTATATGTGTCATTAGTGACATGTATCATTAACCGCATTTTGATTAGTGATAAAGTGCAAGTTATAAATAATAAATAATTAAATTATTAATTAAAAATTGGCAAGAGTCAGTACGGTATGATAATTGGAACAAGATAAATAAATAAATATATATATATATATATATATATATATATATATATATATCTATTATACGAGCCAAATATATATATATATATATATATATATAATAATTATATATCTTATATATATATATATATATATAAGATATATATATATATATATATATATACAGGGTGATGAAAAACTAAGTGCCATAAATTTGTATGATGAAAGAAGGGACGAATACAAGCATTTTAAGTGTAGGAACCATGGGTCGGCGACGTTTCATTACTGCGTGACGAGCGTTTAATTGAATCGTCACAACGTATGCGATGCAAGCAACGCAGTTGGTTTGTTTCTCTCTCGTTTGTTTACCATTCGTTTATTTACCTCTCAAGGTGTATGCAAGATCTTTCTGTCTCTCAAGTTATCAGTGATCACGATGTCAGTCGAGCTGTGCTACTGACAGTGAAAAACGAGTAGCTGGAGTTTGTTTTCTTTAAAATATTAATTCTTTGTTTTCTTTGAATTATTAATCATGAACCGCAACAATGAGTACACTTGGGAGGAACTCGAAGATATGCACCTTGCGTTCGACGCTGCCGGGGGCAACTCTGCACTCGCTCAGAGGATGTATCAAGAAAGATACCCAAACAGAAGATTGCCTTTGTCGAAACGTTGGCGGTCGTAACTTTGAACATTTATTGTAAACATATCAAATTGACGGAATAAAATCATTGCATCGCATACGTTGTGACGATTCAATTAAACGCTCGTCATGCCGTAATGAAATGTCGCCGACCCATGATTCCTATACTTAAAATGCTTGTATTCGTCCCTTCTTTTATCATACAAATTTATGGCACTTAGTTTTTCATTACCCTGTACATAAAATATATATCATATACATATATTTATTCTATATATATTTTTATATAATTTGCTTGTATATTGAAAGAGTATACACACACACACACACACACACACACACATATATATATATATATATATATATACAGGGTGAGTCCTTTTAATTAACGCACGCAATTATTTCGGAAACAAAGCATTTTAGAGAAAAATGTTTCAAACAAAAGTTTTATGGTTTCGAGGGGGCCATAAGATGGTATCATTGGTTTGACCTTGAAGAGTCATTTGAAGGACACGTGAAGGTCACCTCAATTTTTTTAAATAGTACCCCCTATTTTTTATTAAAGGAAACATACAGTTGTTTCTAAGCAAAAATATGGAATTGTTAATTGCAAATTACATATTTCTTCTTCGAAACAACTATGTTTTTTCTTTACACCAATTGATTCCTCCCATTATTTTGTACATAAAAGTATTAAGGTAAGATAATCGAAAAATGAATATTTTACAAGATATTTTATGGTTTATGTAAAATTAAGAAATGATTTCAAACCTCATAACTCGAAAAGCACTTAATGGAAAAACATTTAATTATAGTGTTTTGAAAAGCTCTCGAGGCCAGCTACAAGAATGTGTAATAAAAAATAGGGAGTGCCATTTAAAAAAATTGAGGTAGCCTTCACGTGACCTTCAAATGACTTTCCAAAGTCAAACCAATGATACCTTCTAATAGCCCCCTCGAAACCATAAAACTTTTTTCTGAAACATTTTTCTCTAAAATACTTTGTTTCCGAAATAATTGCTTGCGTTAATTAAAATGGCTCATCCTGTAATATATATATATATATATATATATATATATATATACACATATATATGTGTGTGTGTGTGTGTGTGTGTGTGTGTTGTGTGTATATATATGTATATATGTATATACATATATACATATATATATACATACTTTTTTAAATATAATATCTCTTAGCAAATTAGACTAAAAAAAGAAGTAATATAATCCCCCAAAACTTACCTTTTTTAAAAAAAAGTAAAAAAAGGACGCCAAGCTCATGCATTAATTATAGCCAACTGTCATATTGTCTAAAAAAATAGTGATATAAAAAAATTGTGCCAATTAAGAATAAAAATTTGTACAAAATAAATAGAAGTACAAGGAAGACAACTTGTACAAGTTAAATAGAAATATTTTAATTGAAAACATTGTTATACACAATAGTTGCTTTAATTTTCAAAAATAATAATATTAAAAAATTAAAAATTTATTTAAAAATTGGAAACTGAAAATTAATATAAAACAAGAAAGTAAAAAAAAATTTAATTAAAAAAACTTGGCGCTGCCAATAAAATTGGCATATATTCCAATTAAATATATATTTAACAGCAAATATAATTGCTGGAAATTTATTATTAGATTATTATTTATTAAGATCTTCAATTAATAATTTAATTATTATAATTCTTATATTATTTTCACAAATTATACTTTTTACTTTAGAAATTTCTATGAGATTTATTCAAGCTTATATTTTTTCTATTTTATCAACTTTATATAATATGGAAATTTAAAAGATTAGAACATATTCCAATTATTAGTCTAACATTAAATTTAATGATCTAATTTATTTAATTAATTTATATTGATTTACATTGAAAAATTTAGGCTTTTAAGCTGAACAATATATTAATAAAATTGGCAGCGCCAAGTTTTTTTAATTAAAATTTTTTTTACTTTTTTGTTTTATATTAATTTTCAGTTTCCAATTTTTAAATAAATTTTTAATTTTTTAATATTATTATTTTTGAAAATTAAAGCAACTATTGTGTATAACAATGTTTTCAGTTAAAATATTTCTATTTAACTTGTACAAGTTGTCTTCCTTGTACTTCTATTTATCTTGTACAAATTTTTATTCTTAATTGGCGCAATTTTTTTATATCACTATTTTTTTAGACAGTTGGATACAATTAGTGCATGAGCTTAGTACCCTTTTTTTACCTTCTTTTAAAAAGGTAAGTTTTGGGGGTACTATAGACAAGTTCCAGTTACACGTACTTTTACGTACATATCTCTATTAGAGACTCTTCAATTTGTATTAAATAATGAAGCTATTCAACAGTTTTTTACAAATAATATTTTACAAATAATATTTTTGAAAATAATAATGCTTATACTAATTTCATTTATGGTACAGTTTATAAAACTAATTCTTTTTTCAAATAAATAAGAATGCAATTCAGATTCAACTTTATTTCGATGAATTTGAAGTATGTAGTCTTTTAAAAAGCAAAAGTTGGAATTCATAAAATCGAAGCGTTTTATTTTACAATTAATAATTTTCCTATTCATATTAATTCAATGTTACATTTTTTTAGAAGCACAAAACATTTTTTTAGTAGCTTTAAATTATAATATTAATATTAAAGAATTTGGCTTGAATCCTATATAGAGATAATTGTAAATGATATTAAAATTCTAGAAGAGCAAAGAATATTTATCTTCAAAGAATCTTTGAACACACTTATGCGAAAAGTACATTAATCCAAGTTAATATCTTTATCTTGTAATAATTTAGCCGGAACTATGTTGGCTTGAATGAATCTTTCAATTTTCATCACTATTGTGAAATTTGTACAATGTATAAAAAACATGTCCAAAAAATATGTGTTGCAGATTCAAATTTATTACGAACAACAAAAATTTTTTGTCATTTATCAACGAAATTATGCGAACAGCGATACAATTAATTTTTTTGAAATAAAACATAAAAGTGCTCTGATAAAATTAACTTATTTTAAAATTTCTGAAAATCTTAACATAATTGATATAATGTATGATATTTTCGGAGGGTATTTGCCACAGAAACTTAAAGTTATTTATAGATTTTTGTAATAAATCTGGACTTATCGCTTTAAATGATTTGAATGATAAAATACAAGCGTTTGATTATGGTTTATGTAATAGAAAAAAACCTTCCAAGTATTATACATTTTAATAAACATTCAATTTCAATTGGATAACATGCAGCACAAACTTTTTTTTTTAATTCTACTTAACTTTTTGTCTTTAATTCTAGAAGATATAGTTCCAAAATTTAGCGAAAATTTTAATAAATGGAAAATAATTTTATTACTTATAAAAATGTTAAAGATTACTTTATCACCAAAAATTACGCCTAATACATGAATTACATGATTTACAAATAATGATAAAAAACATCATGAACTTTTAATCAAAGAATTTTTTGTTCCTTTAACACCAAAAAATCATATTACGCATTAATAATAGAAAAAATGGGCTCTTCAAAAGCTTATTAAATTAGACGATTAGAAGGTAAAAATAGTTATTTTAAAGATTTAGCTCATAAATTAAAAAGTTTTAAAGATATTCCATTTACTTTATAGTTACATAATCAAAAACATATTATCTCCGAGTGGAAAAATAAATATAATTTTTTGGAGGAGCAGTCAATCCTCCAAAATTTTAAAAAGGAATGTATGAAATATATAAAGGAACGTATGAATCTATAAACTATGCAGCAATAATTGCAAAGCATTTCAATATTACACTTGGGACATTTATTTATGTTGGAAAAAGTGTCCAACTTAGAGGTACAAATTTAAGATTAAATAAGTTTGTATTTAAATAAATATGTATTACATCTTTTTCTGAAAAGTTCCAAAACAAAATTATTTTTTTCTGTAAATTCTATAATATTTGTTTTATATGAAAGTTGGAATACTGTTGATATTTCTCCACTAAATTTAGGATACATCATAAAAAAATAATTCTTTTTTACTTATAATGAAAATGTCAATTTTCCATTTGCCAAAACTTTAGAAATGTATACAACATCAAAAAATGATATACATAGTTATTATGATCGAGTATTTTTTGTAATTTATAATTTTAAAAAAATTTGTAAATTTATACTACACGGTAAAAAACATTTTGTATTTCTGTTAAAATTTTCTCGTGTAAAAATTTTTGTGTTAAATTTTCAACATACTCTTATTTTAATGTAACATATTGTCGTTATATTATTTTAACATTTCTGCATTGAGTTAATATGCACCGTTTTTGCACGAATTAAAATAACACAATTAATATGTAAATGCACGAATTTTTGATGAAATATGTTAAAATGAACAGATAAATTGTGTTATTTTTCTCTCTATAACAATTTCCATATGTTAAATCGACATATTTTTTCTGTTATTTATCATAGAGAGATATCGTCTTTTGTTTTTCTCGTTGCCGCTCACGATTGCTGCACAGCAAGAAGCGACATACGCATTTACGCGTGTTAAAGCCATTTTATTGTGTTTCAAGTGTAAGGTGATGTGAATAATATTCTTTATATAGTGAAGATAAAGTGTACGCGTGGTAAGTTAATATTATTTCAATATACGATAGTTAATAAATTTGATATTTTTCCGTTAAATAGATTGATAAATGGCTATCGATTAGCATGTTACCATGTTCGTGTTAACCTGTGTTCGTGTTCGAAGCCTTAAACAAATTGATTAATTATAGTCTATTAGTATTAGTATTAGTAAATATCTGATTAATCTTCTTTATTCATTTGTATAACAGTAAATGTAGACAAATTTTTATGTTTCATCACACTATGATCAATCATAACCTTCATTATTTTTACAGTTTTTATTTTTTTTCATTATGGCATTCATGAATGAATTTAACACAACTTATTTGTTTTGCGTTTTGCAATACAGAGACGATAAAGTATGGATCAAAATTGAAGAACCATGTAACTATGAACATTTTATTGAAAAAGGTTATTTTTAACACATTTCTATTGATATATTAAAAAATTTTATTTTTATTTTATTTAATTGCAATGTATATTTAATTGTAATGTTTACAGCTGAAAATACTTTTCCATCATTACAAAATACAGATTTTATATTTACGGATGAAAATGATGCTAAACTTCAGCCAGATATTTTATCAGAATTTATTTGAATAAATCCACGAGGTGTTATTATAAAAATTAAAACTACAATAAACATTCATGATATTTGTAAGATATGAAAAGTATATAAGTTTTACTAAATTACTAATTTCTTTTATATATATTTTGTTTCTCAAAGAACATTATAATTTCTTTTTTAGCATTGTCACAGATTCCCAAAGAAATAAATCAACCATCTACAAATTCAGATACGTGTCTGTGAAGTTAGCACCACATTTTTCAAAATCGAATGTTTTATCAAGAGTACTGTTTGCACCCCAAATAGTTCTAGAGTTCCTGATAGGTTTTAGCAATAGTACCGCCGAAATACCTACAAAAATGGCATTTTAAAAAAATGAGGTGCCAATTTCCCGTGGCACCGCAACATGCGAAAAACATTTAAATCATTGTACCTGATAGTTCTCGAAGAGTACTAGAGTTTCTGATACATTTTAACAATAGTACCAACTGCTAAATATTAAAAAAAATTTTTTTAAACTTGAAACTGGTACCTCATCTTTCGATAAATTTGCCAGAACTCTTTTGTCTTTAATTTTACAGCTTCGGACCTTGATGATTTTCGAGAGTACTCGTTAGGATGCAAATGGTACTGCCAATGGAACACCGGAATAGCGAAAAAAATTTTTTCCCCTTTAGGACCTAGAAATTTTTCAAGAGCATAAACTAAAAGTGGCCACAACAGTTCTACCCCAACGAGTACTCTCGAAAATCATTAAGGCCCGAAACTGTAAAATTAAAAACAAAAGAGTTCTGGCAAATTTATCGAAAGATGAGGTGCCAGTTTCAAGTTTAAAAAAATTTTTTTTTATATTTAGCAGTTGGTACTGTTGTTAAAATATATCAGGAACTCTAGTACTCTTCGAGAACTATTAGATACAATTTTTTAAATGATGTTTTTCGAAAGATAAGGTGCCAGCTTCAAATTTAAAAAAATTTTTTTTTAATATTTAGCGGTTGGTACTATTGTTAAAATGTATCAGAAACTCTAGTACTCTTTGAGAACTATCAGGTACAATGATTTAAATGATGTTTTTCGCATGTTGCGGTGCCACGGGAAGTTGGCACCTCATTTTTTCAAAATGCCATTTTTATAGGTATTTCGGCGGTACTATTGCTAAAACCTGTCAGGAACTCTAGAACTATTTGGGGTGCAAACAGTACTCTTGATAAAACATCCGATTTTGAAAAATGTGGTGCTAACTTCACAGACACTTCAGATACAGATGTATGTTCTATTATAAGTTCTGTTACATCAAATTACTCAAATAATAGTGAGTATGAAGAAAATGCCTCGTCTTCCAAAAAATGTAAATTAAATACTACTGTTTTCGAGAGTAATGAAGTTATATCAAAAGAGGTATGATAAATTTCTTTTTTTTATAAATTATAAAATAAAGAATTTAAAATGAAAAATTTCTATTGTATTTCTATTGTATTATATATTCTAGAAGTTCTATAAAATAATGAAAGATTTTGCGTGCGGACAGAAAATACTTGACAATTATGAAAAAAATAAATATTTATCAGAAAAGTATAGAAAAAACTTCTAGTAAAAATTGTTGTGCAAAATTTATTAGAATATAAAAAAAAATAAATAGACAAATTCATTCTTAGAAAAAAATGTGAATATGCAGAAGCAGTTATTGAACTCTTCCCAAATTTAAAAAATTCTGAAGGTGATGTTGGCTATGTAAGTTTTTATATTTCAATTGTCATTATATTAATTTCCTATATATATATTTTAAGACTTATATCTTATATATTATATCTTATATATATATTATATCTTTGTATTTTATAAAATTTATATGATATTTGTTTATCTGAAAAAAGCATTATAAACACAATTGAGCTATAACAAAAATGAGTGCTATTAGAAATATACAAATATCTAATATCTATGCATGCTACAAATATACAAATATCTAATATCTATGCATGCTACAAATATACAAATATCTATGCATATGTCAAAGAGAACATTTTATACTTCTGTATTGCATAATCTGTGTTGCATAATTACCAATATAATTTCATAATTTAGGAACAATTTTATAATCCTAAAACTGGAATTGGATATATTGCTTTTGAGATGCTTCATTTTCGTTGTACGTTTATCAAATGAAAAGGAAGCATCTCAAAAGTGAAGAAAAAGAAAAAATTGAGAATAATCAACAAAAAGAAAATATTGATAATAATATAATTACTGAGCATGTTGATGAATCAGATATCATTAAAGATTCAATAAATAAATTTTATGAAACATGCAACATTAAAACAAAAAGATCAGATTATAAAAAAAAATTAAAGAAACTTTTAAAGTTCGTCGATATTTATATCTAAATGAGAATTTTTTTAACGTATTTCCAAGATTTTTGGATATGCCTGAACTGGTAAACATCATTACTTAATTACAAAGATATTACTTAATTATAATTATACAAATAGCAATATTTTATAGAAAAATTTTTTCTGCATATTCTTTTTATTCTTAAATTCTACAAGATTTTTAATAAAAATTTTTTTATTTAGATTGATGTAGAATTTAATCTACTTTTCCCTGGAACTGATCAAGATAAATTTTGTAAAATATATTCAGAATATGTCAATGCTATTTTGTCAGTTTTTGAAACTGAAAAAAATAAAATTTTTCTTGGTATGTTTATTTCTTTGTATTGATTACATATTAATGTTGTTAATCATTTTTAATATGTTTTAACATTTTATGTTTAAGAATGGAATCGTACTACCAACTCATTTATTGCCCTAGCACTATTACCTTAGCACTATTACTACCACCAACAGCAAGAGGAAAAAAATTAGCTACAAGAGATAAAACGAATAATATTATATAATTAGAAAATTGATTGTTTTTGTACAGATAAAAAATTAAAATTATTTTCTTTAGTTTTATATACAATAATCATAATATAGTATTAATAATTATTTTATTATACAGAATGGAATACCCTTGTGTTCAAATGAAAACATTAATCAACCAAGAATTATTGTTGTTGGTCCTAATAAAGTAGCACCCGAACAATATTTTCTTGAAGTGGACAAGAAATTTATTTTATTATCAACGAACGACATTAAATCAATTAGACTTTTCAAGACTCACTACGCTTTTCATGTGGAATTTGAAAACGATCTTAAAAATTTTTGGGTTTTTCTACAACATTATTTTTATGCAATTCCAAGTAAATGTACGAGCAAATTAATTGAAGTACACACGAAACTTGAGGTTACAAAAACAAATTATCGTCAAATTAAAGGTACTATCCAAACAATAATGTTAAATAAGAAAAATATAATAATATTTCTTATAGTTTAAAAGATTATAGAAAAAATATATAAATATTAAAATATTAAAAATTGATTATATGCAAAGTTTATGAATGCATTGTAATAACAAACAGTTATTGATATTATCATTTTGTAAAAACGTGTTAGTAAAAACGTGAATATCAAAAGAAATATATTACGTCATCAAAAATATATTATCTCTGAGTGGAAAAATAAATGTAATTTTTGGAGGAAAAATAAATGTAATTTTTTGGAGGAACAGCCAATCCTCCAAAATTTTAAAAAGAACCGTTTGAAATCTACAAACTATGCAGCAATAATTGCAAAGCATTTCAATATTACATTTAAGACATTTATTTACGTTGGAAAAAGCGTTCAATTTAGAGGTACAAATTTAAGATTAAATAAGTTTATATGTACATCTTTTTCTGAAAAATTTCCAAATTTTGATAAAACAAAATTATTTTTTTCTGTAAATTCTACAATATTTGTTTTATATGAAAGTTGTAATACTATTGATATTTTTCCACTAAATTTAGGATACATCATAAAAAATAATTCTTCTTTATTTATAATGGAAATGGTCAATTTTCCATTTATCAAAGCTTGGGAAATGTATACAACATCAAAAAATGATATAGTTATTATAACCGAGTATTTTTTGTAATTTGTAATTTTATGCATAAAAAAATTAAACTAGATTTTTAAGAATTTTTCAGTTAGACAGATAAGGAATTATAAAAATAGATTATAAGCAGATATAGATTATAAAAATATAATGTATGAAAGTTATATAAATTTTACAATAATTATACAGGGTGTTAAAAAAGTATCGCATCCGCTCAATGTCTTCTGATAGAGAATGAAAATTTAAGAAAAAATATCTAATACTATTTTTCGATCCCATGAATAATTTCGCCGCAATTAATTATTGTAATCAATTAATCAGCGCGGAGCTACAACAGGAAGCCAGGGGTGAAGCGTGCGAAGTCTGCGGCGCGACGGCTACCGCGCTCATACTATGCTCTCATATCGAGCGGAGGTATAGTACTTACGATCTATTTCTATTATTTTGTTACTCATATCAAAAAGAAGGTGAGTAAAATAAATAAATAGATCGCAAGTACTTTTCCTCCGCTCGATACGAGAGCATGATATGAGCGCGGTAGCCGTCTCCGCAGCTCACGCTTCGCCCTTGGCTCCTTTGTACTCCGCACTGATTAACTGATTACAATAATTTGCGGCGAAATTATTCATAGAATCGAAAATAGTGATACATTTTCTTAAATTCTCCTTCTCTATTGGATGGCACTAAGCGGATGCGATACTTGTTTAACACCCTGTATATTATAATCATAATTTTAAAATAATTATAACATAAAGTATAAAAACGTACACAAAAAAGTTTATGATTATGTAACAAAGATTATATATGGTATGAATTTATTTTTATTTCGTAATGTACCTTTGAACATGTAACATTAAATAAAATAATTTGTGCAGAAAAATGTGTTATTTTTTAACATTAAATAATATTGTAGTATTATTACAACGATAATAATATAATAATAATAATAATATAATAATAATAATAATAGTATAATAATATAAAACTAATAATATATTAATTAACATTTTAAAAATGTAATGTTAACATTTTTATTTGTGTTAAAATATAGAATTCTTAACACATGAATTATGTAAGTTTAACATTTTAATTTTACCAAAGTCTTTAAATAACTATTTCTAACAAATGTAAGAATAACATTTTCTTTTAATTAAATTTAACATTATAAATATGTTAATTTAACATGAACTTTATTTTCAGATAATGTTTAAGTGTTATATTTTTGTGTTAATTTTTCACATATTACTTATGTTATTTATTTACATACTTGCCTTCTATTAAATTAACATTAAAATTAAAGTGGATAAATTGGGACATGTAAAATATGTTAAATTTAACATAAAATTATTTACTGTGTATAATACTGCGTATTTTCTACTGTGTATTTTCAGTATATTGTGTATGCTGAAAATATTCTAAAAATATGCTCAATATACCAAGAAATCTTCTCAATATATCCTGATTGTAAAAAGATTTCTACAACAAACATGGAAACATCCGCCATACATTCTCAAAATATCATAGTACGTATTTCGAATTAATGAAATGCACAATTTACGTTTGCCATATACTGCATATATGTATACATGCAGTATATACTCTCTGGATATACCTGTGCTATATGGAGCAAAAGCAAAAAAATAATGTTTAATATGCATCATTATTAAATACTATCATTATTAAAAACTTACCTCTATTTTTATTTCTTTTTTCGATATTGTTTTTGTGAATAGGAATATTCCTCAACAGACTGGAACTATCCCGAAAAGAATACGACATGCGAACCGGGATGGTAACTGTTAATAAAATCACTTTCAAAGTTCGCAAATGATTTCATTGACGAGCAATTGTTCACACTCGTGCACACTACATAAATTCACAGCGAAATGTGAGAAATCTGTCGCTGGGGCGAGCATTGCGGATGTCGCCGAACGCGCACAGTTTATAACAGAAATGATTCCTTTAAATGAATAATTGAGAACAAGTGCTCACAAGAATGTTTGCTCAAGTAGATATAAAATAACATCGATGCCGTTACAATGTACATTGAAATGGACAATATCGCACACGATTAACACTTTCTTATGGAGACAGTCTGTCACCATTATAATTCATGCATTAATTAATATTCGCACGAATTGTTCACTTGAATATACAATAAAACCGTCGGTTACAACGAGCAATTACGACATGAGCAAAGACACGACAAGATGGCCGTATTCTGGTAGTCTTCGTAATCGGCACGTGGAGATCTACCCATGAGAATTCGGCGGCGAAAAGTCGGCGCGCTTCACTTATGACACTTCCGTTTAGTAACGCGAAATGAGGTAAATATCCGAGACAACACTACTCGGACTTTTCCTGATTGTAAATGCAATCGACAATCAGAAAACTTGAGCGAACGTCTTTTGCACAGCACCCTCAAACTTGTTCTGAAAGCAAGGATTGCGAGAAGAAGGATGTGCCAGGACAATCGATCCGGATTGTCAAACAAACACGGATTGACACCTCGAATTACGCGATTAAATCATGAACTATACCATGTATTCATACGCGTCGTGCAATTGTCGCGCGGTACATACAGCAGTGAAAAGCGGCGCGGGGACGGAAAGGTTCGTAGGGTAGCACAAGGATGGCGCCATCGATCCGATTATCGATTCAATTTGACAGAATTGCGTCGCGAATCATGACATTTCTATCATGTATTAATCACGAAAACGTATTTTATCTGTCTTTTGTGTAACATTTACAGAATTCCCAAACAGATCAATTCGATTAACAATGAATAGAAATTACTTGGACGATGAAATAGTAGATACATCATAATTAATTTCTGTTTTACCCTTTTTCTATTTAACTCTTTCGTAATTCCGCCTTTCCCAAAAGAAATGTGTTTCATATGAAGACAGTTTTATAGGTTTTTGGGGGTTTCCTGAGTGCTGATTCCAAATTTATCATCAAAATTTAAATTCAAAATGATAGATTCAAGATGGCAACTATGAAAAGCTTAACTATCAATATATTTAAAATATGATCTTAGATTTTACTTTTTTTAAATATATATTATGTTTCTTCCTGAATATACAGGGCTTTCGAAAAGTAACGGACCCACCCTCCCCTTTCTCAGAATCTATGTATCATAGGGCAAAATGACCCGAACAAAAGTTTTATGGTTCATAAAGTTCTGTTTTTTGTGACCTCAAATTTGACCTTGATCTTGACCTTGAAGGTTTTTTGAAGGTTAATTTGCGTTTTTTAAATGGGAATTGCTATTTTTGACCCCGGATTTGGAAAGAGCGGGAAATTTTACGTTCAGATATGTAATCTTGTGATGGTAAAAATGACATCCAAATCCTACTTTTATCCTATTTTTAACGCTATCCAGGAACAACGACGTGGACGTAGTAGAATTCTGTTCCCTTTGGGGTGTTTGGTTAACGTGAGTCCCCTCTCCCCTCACGTATGGAATAATGAGGATCTTCGATGAATGACTGTAAGACACTTAACATTTTTTCATCGTTGCTGACTTAGATCTACCAGGTTTTTCATGATCTTTAATACTACCAGTTTCCTGAAAACGTTGAATTGTACGTACAACAGTACTTTTGGAGATAGGATTTTCCTCTACTCTGAAAGTTTCATTAAATAGTCGCAATACCTGCTTATACCCTCTTTGTAGATCACCCCTCGCATCATTAACAGAGATATTCGTTCTCGTTCAGTGAGGTGTGCCATGTTTGAGTTAATTACCTATTTGAACTCAGAAAATGAACGTATAAGTGAACAGAAAAGTTATGCTCAGTTTCAATAGTTAACTAAATAATTGCGACAATTCAATCAATCATTAAAAAACCCTCGAGATATCATGTAAGATATGGGTAAATACCTAGTACATTACGATACAAGTGCGGAGGAATTAGAAATCGCCCAAATCTCGGAAGTTGGACGCACGAGTCAAAGACAGTAGGTAATTAACTCAAACATGGCACACAGGCCATAAAGGACAACAGGCTTGACCTTGACAGGTATTGCGACAATTTAATGAAACTTTCAGAGTAGAGGAAAATCTTATCTCCAAAAGTACTGTTGTACGTACAATTTAACATTTTCAGAAAACTGGTAGTGTTAAAAATCGTGAAAAACCTGGTAGATCTAAGTCAGCAACGAATGATAAAAAAATGTTAAGTGTCTTACAGTCATTCATCGAAGATCCTCATTATTCCATACGTGAGGGGAGATGGGACTCACGTTAACCAAACACCCCAAAGGGAACAGAATTCTACTGTCCACGTCGTTGTTCCTGGATAGCGCTAAAAGTAGGATAAAAGTAGGATTTGGATGTTATTTTTACCATCACAAGATTACATATCTGAACGTAAAATTTCCCGCTCTTTCCAAATCCGGGGTCAAAAAATAGCAATTCCCATTTAAAAAACGCAAATTAACCTTCAAAAAAACCTTCAAGGTCAAGATCAAGGTCAAATTTGAGGTCACAAAAAAACAGAACTTTATGAACCATAAAACTTTTGTTCGGGTCATTTTGCCCTATGATACATAGATTCTGAGATAGGAGGGGTCCGTTACTTTTCAGCCTGTATAACACACACACACACACACACACACACACACACACACACACACACGTTTGATTTGAAACGTTGTTATACTTTTTTGTTGCACTTTTTTGCAAGCCGCGCATCTGCCGCGATACTTGGATATCCGCACGCGTCGTTTACTTTGATTACACATATAAAATATAATAATATTTATCATAATAAAGTTGTAATCATATTTAAATAAAACTTTAAGTTTATAATTAGCGTATAAATTCTATAATTTTTCGATTAATATATGGTTAATTTTCATTCTCTAAAAATTTGATTTTTTTGCAAAGTTTAGATAATTACATTTTATTGTAAACATTACATTTCAAAGTGCGTGGTTTTTTTACATATAGTTTCTTCTTTAAAACAAGCCAAAAAATCGATAGAATTATTTGTTTAAAAATTATGATTTTTTTCGAAAATGAGATATATATCCCGAAGATACAAAAGAGTTAAGGTTTTTTCATGTCTGTTCAAGCACAGTATGTGAATTTTTCTTAATACTTTATATCTTATTATATTTATGTTGAATTGCAAATAAAAGGAAATAACTCTAACCATGTATATATTACGTAATATTAATAATTTTCTCAAGAAGTACATCAAAATGGAATATCTTAAAAGAATCTACTTCAGTATATTAGAACAGTCATTAAAAAGATTTAAAAAGAAATTATGTTCTGTTTTCTATTTCATCGTATAAGTAGTTATTTCGCTTACATCGATACAGAGACGAAGAAAAACAGTTTAATTATAATGAATATTAAGAGTTAATAGTTTTTACTTATATATATTGAATATGTAGCAGTTTTAAATAATAACCGACAACGAGTCGTTAAGGCATCGAGCGTGTTAAGTAAATACAGGCAGCCCTGTATATATTGTAAACATAGACGACGAGAGCAGAATGTATTTTCGATAGTCAAGGACAACACTATAAACAGTTTTAAATAAAGAACGTGAAAATATTGAAGAATCTTTGGAAGATTATTACAAATAAAACAACATATGCTGTAATAATATCTATTACACGACTTTCTTAATTAGAAACAATATAATTTTCTTTTAACTTCTCATATAACGAAAAAATATCTTTTGTTGCAATTTTATAATGCAAATATTATAACCATGCGTGTATTGTATACATGTAATGTACGTATCGATTAATAATAATAATTTTAGTACCAGTGACCGATTTCTAACATATTACAAGTGTCTCAATACAAACTTGAATCATATTATTAATTTGTTGACAAAGCATTATACAGAAACGTTGGATGAAAAGAAAAATCTTTTGTTAAATTTTCTTTAAAAACTGTCCAAGAGTTTGAACAATTTCAAGAAAATCTTGTCACATCTTTGGAAATACAAAAACGTAAGCAGATTATTTATTATATTTTCTTTTATATTGTTCAAATTGTAATCTATTTTCATAGATTCATGAAATAAAAATGGTCGGAGGATCTAATCCGGGTAAATTCATTAGAGCTACATTACATTTCTTATCGAAATATCATATCGAATAAGTTAGCATTACAGTATTTCTGGTCTGGTCAAAAAAATACGCGAAAATTTCGAGATACCCTAATTTATCAACTTATTCGTATAGTTAATATTTAAGTTTTTTGGTTTTTAGGTAAACAAATGTTAATATTACATATAAATTACATATAAATTTTCCTTTAAAATCTATATATTTAATTATAAAATTTTCTATTGAAGGAACTATTCAAAACTATTTAAAAATAAAGAATATTCCTAAGAGTAACATCAAAATAATACTATAAAGAAATGGCTACAACACGCTAGTGACTGATGAAAGAACCGAAAATAGATTATTTCATAACGATATGATTATTTTAATGATATTAAACAAAATTATTTTTTTTTATAATTTATTAATTTTTTGGGAAGCTGCTGATCTTGGTTTTACAGTTATGGAGTTGAATATAATGCTAATATTATATTAAGAAAACCTTTCTCACACTCATCACTCCTTTCTCACTCATCGTTTCGCTGCACGCCTAGCGTATTAAATTAAAGCGACATTTCTTGTCGTCGCACGTTTCTACTCATGCAGATTAGCCGATTTTCTTTAATTAATTTCTTACAAATTATAGCGAAAATTGTAAAACAGTAGAGAACTTTTCTTCTTAATTTGAGTTAATCTACCTTCACACTTTGGATATACAAAAAGGACATCATAAACACTTTATATATATATATATATCTGTTGCTAAAAAAACTCTTGTAGCTTATTTCGAGAGCTTTCCAAAAACACTATAATAAAGTATTTTTTTCTATAATTAATATTCTATAATTAATATTTTTTAAATAATATTTTAATTTTTACATAAATCATAAAATATCTAGTAAAAATATTTATTTATTTTTCGATTATCTTATCGTAATACTTTTATGTACACAATAATGAGAGGAATCAATTGGTATAAAGAAAACACATAACTGTTTCGAAGAAAAAATATGTAATTTGCAATTTATTATTTTTTGTTAGATATTTTATGATTTATGTAAATGTTACGTCCAGACCCTTGAAAGGTCCATCTGGAAGGACGCAACCTACTTACCTGGTGACACACTTTCGGACGTGTGTAAGGATCGGATCGAGCGCAGTGTCAGGGACCTGACACAGGTCAGTGACCAGAATGGTCCCTTTAACTCTGTGCGAGTAAAGGCCGTTGCGCTCGTCGGTCTCCTTTTGGTAAGAGAATCGAATCTCTTTTACACGGGACGAAACCTTGAGACGATTTTGGGAATCCGGTGACTGGGTTAAATAGAAATAAATATATTTTTTTTTCTTAAACTAAAAATCTTATTTTATTCGAAACAATTTTACAAAGTCTATATATTGGTGTGTTGTATCTGTGAATGTATGTGTGTATATGTAATCTCGCGGGTGTTACAATAGTACGGGGGTCAGCCAGGATAAATAATGGGGAGTTTAGCTTTAATAAATCCTGGCTGGTTTTTACAATTTTCATAAATTTTAGATTTTTCTATTGTGAAGGAGGGATTTAGAGAAAAGATTAAGGAGGGGGATAAAATCAGAGGTCATCAATCTGGATTGTGGACGGAGGGAATTTCTTCAAGAGGGTTTGGATGGGAACGGCCAGAGGTAAATGTGATCCAGGAAAAAACCAGGGAATTATGGCGTCGGGCGGGGCGGTAGTTAAATAGTGAAGGAATTCTTGGTGGTCCACATCACCGGGACCTACGCAAAAGGCTCCTTCCGAAATGGGAAGCTCAAGGAGAGGGAACTGGGATATAAAATAATTTAAGAAATCGGCACGGGAGGGGGAAGGATGTTCCGGGGACTCTGTGGGAAACCCAGAGGAACTCTCATCAAGGTCGGGAAGATCTCTCGCGAAATCTTCCGGATCCTGGACGAACTCCGAGGACTCTGAAGAGGTCGAAGGGGATGGAGGATCGGAGTCGAGGGTAATTACAGGTATGGGAGACGGAGACCGAAATTCTAATAAGGGTACAGAAGAGGGGGAAGGGGAAGGTTCAAAAGAGCGAATAGATGGGGAATGAGGGAGAGAGGAAGATTCAAGTGAGATCGGGACAGGAGATCTGGGGGGTGATTCGGATAATGGTGGTGAACTTGAGACAGGTGTGGTGGGGGAGGGGAAGGATGATGAGGAGATAGGGGAGTAACTAGGTGCAGGGATTGAGGGGGTTTTGTTGAGTGGGTGTGTGTTAGTGTTACGGTGTGTGTCTTCAACGAGGGAGAGATTATTAATATTATTTAATTTATCGGAGGGGAGTTCTGCTGTAAGCTGTTCTTCCTTAGAACGCTTGTTCCGACGATTCCGCCACCGCAAAGCAGCCTGCCGTTTACCGTGAGGCACTAATAATAATTTCACGTCAAAGAATTTACGCAGATATAACTTTTCCTAATTCTATTATTATTGTCATTGGGAGAAGATTATTTAGGTAAAATAATGATTTAGTCCCGAAAAATTTTTTATCTTTACCTTTAACTAGATTGTATAGTTAAGTATGAAAGAAATAACTTAGTTCGGAAATGAGTTCAAAAAGATTGGAATTTTAAAGGGAGGTCGAAGGAGGAATCTGTTCTTAAACTCAATTAAGATTAGGAATTGTTTATGAGCGGTATTATAGAAATTCGAGGTGAGCGAGGAATTGTTCGTGAACCGCCTTGCGGAGATTCTCGACGAACAGGAAATTGTTCGTGAACCGCCTTGCGGAGATTCTCGACGAACAGGAAATTGTTCGTGAACCGCCTTGCGGAGATTCTCGACGAACAGAGAATTGTTTGTGAAGAGGTGGGTTAAGGAATGAGCCAGAGGACGAGATTTAAATGGTTGCTCTGATTTGGTTAAGATGAATGAAGATAATCATTTAATCTACTTTTTAATTATTCGATTATTTAATTGTTGATTTAAATAATTAAAATCCTTCCCAATGACAAATTTAACGATGGATGAAAAAGGGGAGTATAATTGGATTAGACTTACTAATTATTGAGTGCGATGAAATATTTTGAGATATATATTTTTTTCCAATTTGGCCGGAGCGAATTCCGAATGGCCCAAGGAGAATGATGAAGACTGCACTCCCTAGAAGAGGCCTCTGGATGAACACTACACTCACTTTTTGCTATTTATATATATATATATATATATTTCTTTGAGCGGAAGAATTGATAGTAAAAACTGAGTAAGAAAACTGAGTAAAAACTGTGTGTCCGCGCTTTCGGCTCGTGAATTTTAAAGTTTTTGCTCCTCCTCCCTTCTGGATGGTGGGAATCTTTCTTGATCAATCAAATAATTTCTAATACTCCCTTCATCAGGGAGTTCGATTTTTTTGTAAGAGAGAAGTGTCCTAAGATTTTAATTGGTTGAGCCCTTTGGCTCGAGACTTAGCTCCATCCAGTAGAGAGTGGGAGTGAGCTGATTATTTTATCGCTTGACGATTTGGGGAGCGCTTGAGGGTGGCCTGTCGAACGAGCGCACGTGCAGTATTAATTTCATAAGGTTTATTTTTCTTTTCGTCAATTTCTCGACGACCACAGGATCTTTGTTTAGAATATCGAGATAAGCTGATTTCAATAGATACGGATGGTTCGGGTTTCTTATATTTCCGAATCTCATAATTTAAAAGTTTATTTAAATTTTCTTTAGCGCTATCTCGACTAGCCACTCTGGTTATTTACGCGGGTTAAGTTTCATTTTCTTATGCACTGAAAGATTGCTTACTTTTAAAATCAGAACTGATTTTTATTAGTTTCTACAATATCGTTCTGAAGAAAGAAAAGAATCGTGGAGTCCACCGGACGTAACAATGTCTTGAATGCTGTTGCCACTCCACGAGCTAACGGTCAGTGAAAGATACAATAAGAGCATAGTGTAAGCCTTGGTCACGACGACGGGACGAGTCCCTCGTGACTGGGACTCCGTCCTCAAGCAAGTACAGAGTGCCATAAACACAACGTATAACAAAGATATCAACACGACGCCGATGAGAGCACTCATTGGATGCGAGGTCAAAAAGTCCTGCGGAAACATTACTCCTGTCCCAAATAAAGGACACGGTACATCAACTAGATCTGAATAAGTGCATACGGAGATCAAGACACATTGATCGGGACCAGCGACAGCAAAAGGAACGCTACGACCGAACACAACGAGACGCCCGAAAATATAACGACGGTGATCTGATTTTAGTTCAGATTACGAGTGACCCAGCGACCGGTAGCAGCAGAAAACTCCACCCAAAATTCAAGGGACCGTTCCGAATCCACAAGGTCCTTCTTAACGATCGTTATGAAGTTGAGGACTTGAGGGAAGGAAGTAGACGAAATCGGACGGTCATGGCTGTTGATAAGATCAAGCCCTGGATCACGATTCAGGGAGAATAAACGAAAGACGACCCCTTACGGATTGAGCACGTACCGATTCCATGGAATCAGTCGAGCCAATTATTACGGGCCGGTATCAGTTGACTTGATAGAGCAGTTAATCCGGTTAGTACGAACTGATCTCAATTGACTTAACAGAGTCAATCTGGGTCAGTAATACGGATTGCTCTCGATTGACCCAATGAAATCAACCTGAGTCGGTTAGAACGGACTACTCTCAGTTGACTCAACGGATTCAATCTGAGGTAGTTAGCAACATTTTTCCCAGGACGGTGTAAGCCACCAGCAGATCGATTTGGGACTGATATTGGGGGACTACAAAATGACCATCGAACGACCACGGCACGAAATTTGGAGGAGATATTTGAGGACAGGCACAAATAGCAGCATGGCCGAATGTACGAAATCAACGAGTCAACGCGATTTGAACAGCGCGCCGATGACTCCATACGGGCCGCACAGAGTGGCGGAGGGAAAATGTGAACAACACGTACGCGACGGATAATCAATCAGACGATTAAGATTACGGTCCGAAACTTTTGTGGAAGATTACGTTGAAAATAAAGCAGTGAAATTATTAATACATATATTATTTCTCTCTTCACGCTCTCTGTCATCGTAGCGACGTTTTTAGTAAAATTTCTTACACATGTGCAAATTACACTCACCGTTCTTTGTGTGTTCGAGCCAACGGTGACAATCTTTGATATATAGTACGGCTCACCTATCCTTGGGATCGATTTACTTTTTATTAGGATATTGCAAATCCATTACTGTTAAAATTTTATCTTTTTACATGTATTTAAGTTAAGTCACTTCACAAATAATAATTTCAGATTATTTCTAGACAATAATTCCAAATTATTTCATTCATAAACCTTTGTAACAACAGATTTATTTCTTTAGTTTAATGAACGTTAATTTAATATAAGCGTTACTTGTTTATTTTTTTTTTATTAATCGATTATAGTTAGAAATTTAGTTATTAAATGAATTATTTTTAGTTAAGATTTGATTAATTTTATTTTGTTAGATTTTACTATTCATTGTTTTATCAATACCTTTCCCTTTCTTTCTCCTTCCTTTGTAACGGTCCGCTTTTCCGGGATAGATCACGAATAACTCGTCGGATGTAGGGTAATTAAACGTGAGCGATTTAGATGTAAAATAATTCTTTATTCAGAAAAACGGAATAGGTATAATGTGTAGACGCGAGTGTGTATGTATCGGCGCGGCTGTGTGCGTGTGTGTACGCGACGGGTGTTTTGACGCGCGTGTTTATGCGCTCGCAATCGGTCGATGACTGCGTGGTTGTTTTGACGGTGTTCTTATCGCTCTTTTTTACACGGTGAATTCCGTCGTTCCGGGAATCCTTTAATCAATGAATCAGCTGGTGTGTTCCGTGAATATCGTTTCTTTTTCTGCGTAGGGAAATCGCGCTCGGTAGTTAGGAATCGCGTTTGGAGCGGCTGGCCTCGAGAACTCTCGAGCGGGGCGGCTCTGAACTCCACCTTCCGTGATCTTAGTCCAGCCGGGATGCGGAGGAGCGGATGGAGGCTGTACCCGACGCGATAACGGGAACTCTCGATTCAGGCAGAGGATTCCCGACTTGGTTGATCGGGGCGGTAGTGCCGGTTTAGGTTTCCTAGGAATTCTCTTTAGCATACGGCTAAGAACGGAATAGGAATAGTGACTCGATTAATCAAAACGTGGCCTTTTTATACCGGCTAATTACCCGCATCGGCACGCGGCGGAGTTACCCCTTCCGAATTAATGCGGAACGGTACGGTCGGGCACGTTCGGATGGGTTCGGGTGCGCGCCGAGCGCGGGCTTTTCGCCAGTCGGTGGTTCGGGCTGCGTCGGCTCCGCTCGGTAAATTTCGGCCGTTTAACGGCCTCGAGATTTTAACGACGCCGATCTTTATTTCGTTGCCCGGCGGTGTTCTGCCGGGCGGCAGCTTCCGGCTGACGTAGTGGCCGGAAATTCCGGAATGGTGCATCGGGATGCACCTTTAATTCACGCTTTCAATTCTTACAGTTATTCATACATTATTTTTGGTTTTTCGAGCCGGATATACGGATACAGCCTGATATACGGATGCAGCAGGCGGTTTTCGAAATGAGAGTCAATCATTTCGAAAGTCGGTTGGCTCCAGCTCACTCTCAGAACCATCATTTTGAATTCAGTTGATAATCTCACGAAGGTTGGATATTCCAACATCACTTCTCAATGAGTACACGCTCGATTATCAGCTCTTAAGGAAAACTGGGAGAAATTTTCTTTAACTCATGATGCCATTAATTTGGCAGTGACACAACTCAGTAACGATGAAAAAGTGCAAACGCAATCTCATACTTACTTCTCAGATAATCTTTTTGCAGCTACTCACGAATTCTATCTCGAGGCAGTCGAAAAAATGAATTCATTTATCGATCATGATTCAGAATGTACAACCGATAGTCCTGCCTTATCTTAAAATTCAAATATCCCGTGTTCTTTCATCATGCTCGGTTACCATGCATTGACATCCCGAAATTCAATGGTTCTCCTTCTGACTAACTTTTCTTCAAAGATTTATTCAGTTCTCTAATTCTAGCCAATCCAACCTTATCGTCCATAGAGAAACTTCAGTATTTAAAAACGAATCTAGTGGGATCTCACATTTGCTGAAGAATACTCCCACAGCGGACAACTTTCAAAAGGCGTGGGAAACTCTGATATTATTTTATGAGAATAAGCGACTTCTAGTTGCTCTGCATTACATTCCTTATTAACTCTCAAGCGAATAACAAAGGAATCCGCCAGTGAGATGGAACAATTGTATACTAACATAATGCAGATTCATCGTACTCTTGAAACATTAAAACAACCTATCAAGCACTAGGATGATTTCTTTGTATTCATTGTAGTACAACGTCTAGATTCGGAATCTGTCAAAGCCTGGGAGCATCATTTAAACTCATCAAAAAAGCCTCCTACAATGGAAACAATTTAGTGAATTCTTAATATCCAGACTTCTATCTCTCCAAGCTTTTGGAAAAATCACGAACTGGAAAATCTGGGACATCAACGCCAAACACTTTCAAATCTCATTTCCAACGAAAGGCGAGAGAGAATCACTCACATAAGTCGAGCTCGTGTAAATTATCCTCATCCAATTATTACATCACAAATTGTCCACAGTACAACGCTAAATCTGTTCCACAACGTATTAAGATTATCAAAAACACAATTTGTGCTACAATTGTTTTAGAACCTCATCGAGCATCGGGCTGCCGAATTACAAAACGTTGCCTGAAATGTGGGCACAAGCATCATACCTCTATCTATAAGAAGGATCCTTCGAATGCCACTTCTTCTAACACAACGTCTTCAACTTCAGAAAATTATAATTCAAACCAATCCACATCAGCAGACACTAACGTACTCCATGCATCATCTCAAGGGAAACGTGTAAGATGAGGTATTCTTCTCGCTACTGCACAAGTATTAGTTACTTTATCAAATGGGAAAAGGCTCGAGCTCTTATTGATCCGGAAATCTTATTCAGAATATTCTCTAAACATATTCAGAATATTTAGAACATAGTTTCATTTTTGATATTCTATAGATTTATTATAAATATAATTTATAATTTATATATTTCTATATTAGATTAACAAAAAGAAATGTTCTTTTACATGTATGATCTAACTTGTACTGTAACATCTTAGTCACACTAATATAAATAATTAACTTTAAAATAATTTTTTACAAGAGATGAAAATAAATTGTACAAAATACGTTTCTTGTATACAATTCAATTTTGATTTCTTCTAGGAAATTATTGATAAACTTTTAATTTCCAACACGCATTATCATAACTATAATACAGAAACTGTTATCTTCTGACACAATTTATATTCGAATAAAAAGTGTACGCAACCAACTTAGCCTCACATATAGTTGACATAGGAACACATTTTTTTCTATATTGCTCCTAAATAATTACTTTAAAATTAAAATAAATTGTACAAAGTACATTTCTTGTATATAGTTTAATTTTGATATCTTCTAGGAAATTATTGATAAGCTTTTAATCTCCAATATGCATTGTCATAACTATGACATAGAAACTGTTATCTTCTGACACAATTTATATTCGAACAAAAAAAGCAAGCAACCAACTTAGCCTTATATATAGTTGATGTAAGAACACATTCTTTTATATTTTTTTACTTTATTAGAATATTCACTAAAGAATTTCATAGACAATACAAATCTATTCTATAAATATCCTTCATTAAAACTGATTTATAAACTACTTTTTTCACTTCATTAAAATATTCACTGAAGGATTTTGAACATAGTTTCATTTTTTGTATTCCATGCAGATTTATAAACTACTTTTTTTTATTTTATTAAAATATTCACGGAAGGATATTTATAAAATAGATTTGTATTGTCTGTGATATTCTTTAGTGAATATTCTATTAAAATAAAAAAAAGTATAATAAAGTAAGTGTTACGTCCAGACCCTTGAAAGGTCGGGCCATCTGGAAGGACGCAACCTTCTTACCCGGTGACACACTTTCGGGCGTGTGTAAGGATCGGGTCGAGCGCAGTGTGAGGGGCCTGACACAGGTCAGTGACCACAATGGTCCCTTTAACTCTGTGCGAGTAAAGGCCGTTGCGCTCGTCGGTCTCTTTTCGGTAAGAGAATCAAATCTCTTTTACACGGGACGAGACCTTGTGCAATCTTGGGAATCCGGGAAAATGACTGGGTTAAGTAAAAATAAATTTTTCCTTTAAATATATATATATATATCGAATTTATTCAAGATTTCATTATAAAAATTTTCCTTGACTGAGAATGCATGTGTGTGTGTGTTATTTGGCGTATTAATGTCTATATTAATGCTATGGTTAGCTGGACTGCCGGCGATCGACTCGGATATAATTTGAGTCAGCCCTTCTCTTAATCGCCTGTTCCACCGATTCCGCCAACGCTTTATGTTTGACCGCGAATTACGGGGCGACGCTAATAGAATTAAAGGTACGCGATTTTAGAGACAGTAATTATTGAGAAAAACGAATGGTTAATTAGGGTTTTTGGGTCTCTATTGAGAAACGACCCCTGAGATTTAATTACCGTTTCATTTTTTTAATTCGAAATATATTCGGTGATAGGATTTGAAAAAATGAATATATATATATATATATTTATATATATGTATATTTATACATATATATAATGGGATGGGTTTAAGCACCTTGGGGAAATAGGAGATTTATTCGCGAATTCCAATGCTGAAATCCAGAACGAATAATTAAAGGAAATATTCGTGAATTCCAGTTCTGAAATCCCGAACGAATAATTAAAGGAAATATTCGTGAATTCCAATCGTGAAATCCAGGACGAATATATAATAAGGAAATATTCGTGGATTCCAATCTTGAAATCCAGAACGAATATATAATAAGGAAATATTCGTGGATTCCAATGCTGAAATCCAGAACGAATGGATAAGGATCTTGGGAGATTTATTCGCGAATTCCAATACTGAAATCCAGAACAGATAAATAGGAGTTATACGGAGAGGTGAATTGAATGGTTGAGAATAAGTTATTGCTAATGATTAACTCAAAGATCGTTTCGGAATAGTCAATCGAACGGAAAAGGGGAATAGAGACCGTGAAAAATTTTAACTTACTACTTTGGAATGAGTTCGAGATAAGTTTGATTCAGCCCGGAGTGTGAGTTCCGCAAGGCCGCAAGGAAGTGGTGGGTTGCGAAAATCTGCACTGTCTCGAAGAGTCCAGGGTGGACACCACTATCACTTTAACTAACGTTAATTTTTGGTGTACCAAAAATTAAGTTCAAAAACTGTATGTGGAAGAGTTCACGGAAAAACTCTTATAGAAAACTGCGTTAAAAACTGTGTAAAGAACTGAGGAAAATCTCTGTAAAAACTGTGTTTCCGCGCTTTCGGCTCGCTAGTTTTAAAGTTTTTGCTCCTCCTCCCTTCTAGATGGTGGGACTCCTTTTTTATCGAATCAAATAATTTCTATTACTCCCTTCTTAGGATCAAGGAGTTCGATTTTTAGGAAGAGGGAGTGTCTTGAGACTCTAATTGGTTAAACCCTTTTGCGCGAGATTTTAGCCTCATCCAGCAGAGAGTGGGAGCGAGCTGGTTATCTTATTGTTTAATTAGGTGACGATTTAGAGAACGTTTGAGGGTGGTCTGTTGATCGAGCGCACGTCCGGTATTAATTTCAGAGAGCTTGCTTATATTTACTTTTGGTCAAACTCTAGAGGACCACAGGATCTTTGTTTAAAAATCACTGAGATGGATAAATCATAGGAAGAGATAAGAGTGGTTTTAGTTTCCTATGATTTCGAGTCTCGTGATTTATGAGTTTATTTTAGCGCTTTCTCGACTGGCCATTCTCAGTATTAGAGTAATTGATTATTTTACCCGGGTTAGGTTTCATTTTCCTATCCGCTATTACTCCGAGAAAGAGTTGCTTATTCTTTGAATCCGAGCCGATCTTTAATTTCTTCTATAATAACGTTCGAAGAAAGAAAAGAATCGTGGAGTCCACCGGACGTAACATAAGAAAAAGTATTTCATGAATCTACATAGAATGTCAAAATGAGACCTGTTATTTCTTTTTCTATTGGAGTAAATATAACAGAGTTGTGGGTTCACTGATGATCGTATAAAGATAGCGTCGTTCTCTATATCGTCGTTCGTCGATGTTTTCGCGGGGACGGCGCTCGCTCTACTCGCTTGCTCCGGACTTAATAATGTAATGTATATAGTCGCATCGCGAATGTATAGCGGTCGCGAACATTCTGGACGGCGCGCTACTTTACACTAGCGCGCGCTTCTTAAACGCTAGTACGTATATAACATTTCTTCTCCCCGTAAAATAATTATTACTTCGTCACAACATTGTATCAATGCGACACATACTTTCCGAAATGATCCGGTGGTTTTCGCTTCCGCGTTGATCGCTTTTGATTCGCTATTGATGTAGATGGTACCTTAGACGCAGGTGAAACATTGAGGCGGTTGGCTTGATCTGGCGCCTCCTCTCGCTCGGCGTTCACAGGTATTACCTGTAATTCTCATTGTTCAGGATGCTCTGAGGATATTTTCAACAGTTTCTCTCTCTCTGATAATGTGGATAGCTGCTCGATTAATTCGCTTGGATTCTTAGAATCTGAATTTGCATTGATAATTGAGCCACCATAATCCAACGCTTCCCTTTGCATATTGTGGGCCGCTGCCGAACCGACCGCTCACATTTGGTTTACATGACGTTTCCAAATTTTATTATTTTGTAACTGTACTCTGTAATGCAGTTTACCTAATTTTTCGATTACAATTCCGAATCGCCATTTAATGTTTTTGTCCAAATATTCACGTACAGCCACTGTCTCGTCTATCTCAAATTGTTTAATTTTACTCGGTATTACATCCTCACTTTTGACTTTTAGTTCTGTTTTTGCGGATTGAAAATCTGCGCTAATGGCTTGTGATCCGTGAATTATTAACGTGAATTATTAACGTGAAAGGATTACCGTATAAAAACTGATGGAACTTGTTAATACCGAATATAATGGCGTACGCTTCTTTATCAATTTGTGCGTACTTCTTTTGCGTTTCCGTAAGAGAATTAGAAGCGCACTGTATGATTCGCTCGCTTCCATCCGGGTATATGTGTGATAGGACTGCTCCCACACCATACGGGCTAGCGTCAGTGACTAAGATTGGCAACTTTGAATTGAACGGAACTAAAATTTCATTTCTCTCGAATTCCGCTTTTGCCCGATTGAAAGCTAACTCACAATCTTTTGTCCATTTAAAACCAATATTCTTCTTGAGTAAATTATTCAATACGCGTAACAAATCACTCAACTGTTTGATGAATCGACCATAATAATTAATCAGGCCAATAAAAGCTCTTAATTCCGTAATATTATTAGGTCTAGGCATATTGCGTATTGCTTCTATTTTACTTTTCTCTTTAACAATTCCATTTTTACCAATCTGATATTCACAATAACTGATGCTATCTTTAAGGAATTCGCATTTCTCCCTATTAAAATGTAAATTGTACTCTGCTAATCGCTTGAAAACTAATTCTAAATGTTTCATATGTTCCTCTTTGTTCTTTCCCGTTACTCTTATATCATCTAAAAATACCGCGATTCCTGGAATTCCACTTAAAATGTTTTCAATTGTTCGTTTCCAAATCGCTGGCGCTGACGCTACTCCGTACATCAAACGATTGCTTCGATATAAGCCTTTATGGGTATTTAACGTTAATATTTCTTTATCTGTTTCCGCTAATGGTAATTGTAAATACACTTGTTTCAGATTTTAGAAAATATTTTTCCTCCCGCTATGGACGCAAACAGCTCGTCTATGGTAGGTAAGGGATGTTCATTCACAATTAACAATGGATTTACCGTAACGCTAAAATCGCCGCAAACTCGAATTTGACCATTCTTTTTCAATACCGGTACTATTGGCGTTGCCCATCTGGAAGATTCTACTTTTTCTAGAATGCCTGCTTGCACTAAATTTTCTAATTCTGTTTCGATTTTTTCCTTTAATTTAAATGGAATTGTTCGACTTTTTAAAAATACAGGTTTCGCATTTTCTTTTAATTTTAAATGAGCTTCGACTTTATGCATGGATGGTAGGGCTGTTACTTTTGACAACTTCGAAGATTCGAAAATTCGAAAGAATTCGAAGCTTCGAAATTAACTTCGAAGCTTCGAAGTTTGAGGTGTTTTCGAAGCTTCGAAGCTTCGAATTTCGAAATTAACTTCGAAGCTTCGAAGCTTCGAAATTACACTTATGCAAATGCGAATTTATATAAAAAATGATGAAAATATTCTGAATAAATGTGAGTTAATTAATATATATGCTCACACACACAAAATTATTCTTTAATTATAATTTTAAAGTATTAAGAAATAAATGTTCTTTGAGACTTTTTATCTACTCTGTATGTATTTATTAATGTTTTCTTTTGCCTCTTTAACAATTTCTTAACTTAAAATTTTATAAATTTTTCATATATTCTTATTTTTATAAAATTTTTAATATAAAATTTTATATATCTACAATTAATAATATCAATTATTTTATAGTATTTAAACACCTTATAAATATATATATATATATAAATATCTTGAGATATATATATATATATATATATTTCTTGAATGACACACATATCACACCTCATATATCATCGGTATTTATTTACACGCGTTATCATGCGATTCTCTTTCTTTTCCTTTGTAAGAGGGACTTGACAGGACATTTTGAAAGCAGTCGCTTGTGGTTATTGTATGCACACCTCTGTACAGCCTCTTTGAAGTAGATTCGTGTAAATCTTCGAATGAAATAAAGTTGCAATCGAGATTTATATTGTGAATATCATCAAACTGAGAAAATGAAGAGCTGGGTATGGCAGTATTGTTTGAAAGCTACTGACGACCAGTCAGCAACTTGTGAAATATGTAATACCGTACTTCGAACACATAATTCTACAAGCACTTTAATAGATCATTTAAAAAAAGTTCATTCTTTAACACCAAACGAAAATGCAAGGCAACAACGCGTTTACAAAAGAAAGTAAGTATTATTTAATTTTCAATCTGATTATCATTTAAATAATACAATAAATAATACATAATTTACATGTTTTTAATAATACTATAAATAGTATAAATGATATATAATTTACATGTTTTTAATAATACTATAATACATAATTTACATGTTTGTCTCATTTATAGCATACAAGATAGCATATGGATGATCCAATAGAAGAATCTTCTTCCAACACAAGCAATCTTTCTTTCATTGATCCCGCCACTATACCACAGAAACGCGCACGCACGGTTACATCTCTTAACAAAGAACGCAGCGAGAAGATCACACAAGCGCTAGTTAAATTAATTGCATTTAACCGATTGCCTTTTAGTTTTTCTTCAAATCCTGCTTTTAAAACATAAAAGAAATTGAACCTAGATATAAATGCCCGTGCAGTCAAACAATACTTCGCCGTTTTCTTGAAGTCAAACTAAAATCGAAGATCCAGCACACATTAGATATGTGTGGATTTATTGCTCTGGATACGGATTGTTGGACTTCTCGATCTCAAGAAGGTTACATGAATATAAATGCTCACATTTTAAATAACTTATGGGAACCAAAAATCTTCACATTAAACATGCAAGAACTTAGTGAAAAACATACCGCGGAAAATTTAGCTGACAGCTTACAAAATATTGCTGAATGGCAAATTGACACCAAAATTGTATCTATTGTCCATGATAATGCAAATAATATTGTTGCTGCAGTGAACATGATGAATGTTGAATTCAATTGTAGCTGTGCAGCACACACGATAAATTTAGCCGTGAGAGATGTGCTGAAGGAAGATAATATTTCCATCGTACTTGCTAAAGGAAGCAAAATTGTATCTCATTTTCATCATTCTGTTATTGCTTCACAAGCTCTTGCAAAAAAACAAGAACAATTAGGCTTACCTTTACGAAAGCTGATCCAAAGTGTTCGTACTCGATGGAATTCAGATTTGCATATGATTGAAAGACTTATAGAGAATCGTGGCGCTATTACAGCTGTTCTTGCAAATCGAACGCTGATAACTCCTTTGCAAGCCAAAAATTTAGAGATAAATGAAAATGAATGGAGTATGCTCGAAAATTTAATACCAGTCCTTAAACCACTTGAAATTTCAACTACGGTATTATCCGGAGCCTCATTATCAATGGTGCGTCCAGTAATTCGAACTGTGATTGCCAATCACCTTTCTTATCAAACTGAAAATATATCAAAAGCGTTGGCAGAGGCACTATCTACTCGTTTTCAGATGGAGTCGCAAGGAGATATATCAATATATCAAAAAGCATCGTTTTTAGATCTTCGTCATAAAGATCTCCAAGCTGAGCCAATTTTATAACAAACCGCGATTAGAGAAATGATCGAATTAAAAGCAAGGTCTTTTACTCCAGTAGACTCAGAATCAAGTGCTCAAACATTATCAAATAGTGCATTAGACTTTCTTTTTAAAAAGCCTGTAAATACATATTTAACATCCGCAGCTCAGCAGATTCAATTATATCTTTGTGAGCCACAAATTGATATTAATATGGATAATCCTTTTCAATGGTGGAAATCACATGAAAAAAAATTTCCACACTTAGCTCGGTTGGCGAAAAAATATTTATGTATTCCCACGACATCCGTTGCATTGGAAAGAATTTTTTCAGCAGGCAATATTGTTTCGTCAAAACGGAGTTGCCTTGCCTCTGAAAATGTTTCAACGTGTTATTGTATTTCAAAATAAATTCTTATTAGAATAAGTAGTCATGTACTTTTATTTTTAAGAATAAAATAAAATATATAATTTTGTAATTTTTCAAAAAATTAATTGTTGGTTGTATTATATATTATTGAAAAGAATCTATATTATTATATATAAGAAGAATATATAATATAATTAGATTTAAGAAAGTATAATTTTTGGAAAGAAATATGGAGCAAATAATCACTATATGTCTACAAATAATTCAATAATTTATATATACGTCATTTTCTACGCAATAATATTGATAAAATAAATATTCCCAAAAAGAAATAAAAAAATTTACGTGACTCGTTATTAAATTAGATGTGTGTGTGTTCTACTCACTCAACAATCACACACTGACTCCAAAATTCCTATTTCACACTTTATATTTCAATCTTCGAAGATTTTAATATCGAAACTTTAAATCTTCGAAGCTTCGAAGTTCGAATGTCGAAGCCTTCGAAGTATATCACTAGCCCTAATGGATGGAAACTCTTCACTTACAATTTCGGGATATTTATTAAATAATTGTTCTAATATGTCATCATTATAAGTTTCGAGCGATTTAATAGTTTCTATTTCTTTTAAACTTTCTTTTACTTTTTCTAGAATTTTTAATTGATTTATCCATTCACGGCCTAACAGTGGGCTTCGATCGTAACGGACCACATACATATTTAACTCGCGTACATCATCAATATCGCGCATCCTAACCTTGACAAAACCTAACAGCGCAAAATTCTGTTTACAATATGAGCGTAATCTTAGCTGTGTCTTCTGCATACTTAAATGTGCAAAACACTCGTCGCAACCATTTCTCACTCACTAGAATGACCGCAGCTCCGCAATCTACCTCGAAGATGACTCGCCGTTTTTCCAAAAGAGAGAGACCGTGAATCTATCCCGAAAACGAGAATGCTCCGTTTCATCCATCTTATAAACTTCTTCCAACAATTGAGTCTTACATTTCTTTTTGCAGACTTTCTGCAAATGGCCTAATCCTCCGCATTCGTGGCATTTGATATGTCGAGGGAGAATACACTCAGGCGCCAGATGATTCCGTCCACATCTATAACAAGAAACATTATTAGAAAACGTTTTCGAATTATGGCGGATTCGATTTCAACTTATTCGTCCTCGCGGACGAATTTGTTTTCCTTCCATGTTTGTTATTTTTAGTTTGCCCTTCTGGTTTGGTCTCTCCATCCATCCTCTTCTTAGATTTGGCGCCTGCTCCGACAAAATCCACCGTAACGGTTGCTTCTGATTTCAAATCATTAACTCCCTTTTCCGCCAACTCCATTCCGCTGGCCGTTTTTAGGGCTGCTTCCATCGTTAGATTCGCTGTCTCCAATAGTCGACTTTGGATCCGCTGATTTCGCAGTCCATATACAAATTGATTCCTAAGTTCCGTTTTTAAATAATCTCCGAACTTACAATGCAATGACAGCTTCTGCAATGCCGCCATATACTCTTGAACGCTTTCTTCCGGCAATTGCAACCGTTTTCGAAAGACGAAGATTTCTGCTATTTCTAACGGTTTCGGAGCGTAATATTCTTTTAGTTTTATTAACACGGCATTATACGACATTTGATATGGATCTTCAGAATCCAATCGATCGCAAAGAATTCCGAATGCTTCTACGCCCAGAAAATGCAGCAGGTAAGCGACTTTCTCGTTCCCTTCTCGTATTCGAAATACTCGAAAAGCTCCTTCCAACCGTTGTAACTATCTTTGGAAGGTTTGTTGCTTCGAGTCGAAAAAGTCTACTTGTATCGTATTATGAGATCCGGAGGCTTGCTCCATTACCTGGCGGGCAATTCGAGGTTCCTGCACCCACGTTTTGATTTCCTCCCGGCATTTTCATCTGATTGTGAGTTTGTCTCACGCCACGTATTCACTGTTCACGTGGCTACTCCAAAGAAAAAACTTGAATCCTTCTGGAATGTTCCGCGCCACGTCTTCACTTGCCACGTGGCTGCTCCAAAAAAAACCGGCACGCACTTAACGCGTGTCGTTACTTCCAAGGATCTCACTTTGTTTTATAAAGATCCCATCCTCGTCGCCAACTGTTATTTCTTTTTCTATTGGATTAAATATAACAGAGTTGTGGGTTCACTGATGATCGTATAAAGATAGCGTCGTTCTCTATATTGTGGTTCGTCGATGTTTTCGCGGAGACGGTGCTCGCTCTACTCGCTTGCTCCGGACTTAATAATGTAATGTATATAGTCACATCGCGAATGTATAGCGGTCGCGAACATTCTGGACGGCGCGCTACTTTACACTAGCGCGCGCTTCTTAAACACTAGTACGTATAACAAGACCATTCTAAATATTTTGAATAAATTAATAATTGTATAAATAATTGTAATAATTGTAATTATGTATCTTGTGTACAATTTATTTTAATTTTTTGTAACAAATTATTGATAGATTTTTTGATTAATTTTCAGTGTGTATTATCATTGCTGTTACTATAGATAGTTACTATAGAACTATCTTCCTGCAATGTATTTAAGGAGTAATACTACTCTAGCGCCCAAAATTTTATATAAAATTAACTCAGGAAATACGTACGTTAATTAAAAAATACCATTTTTTGTAAAAATAATGCACGTTTGAACAAAAAGTTTCATTTTTACATAAAAAATTACATGAAAAATTGTTTATAACAAAAAAAGTTTACAATGAAATTTAAAATCCGTACGTACTTCTCTAGATAATGTAATTTTGAAGCTAAAAGTTAAAATTTCAAGTAAATTAATGAAGATCTGTTAAAGTATATTTTCGGCCGTGGAACACTATCCGTGAGAAGAGATTTCCTTTGCTGAATTCTGACATCCGATTTTGTAAAAAAAAAATTGAAAAAGAAATTGTGAATACATTTCAAAGTATGTACAATAAGAACCTTTAAACAGATTTTGTATTCCATTCACTATATTCTCATAAAAAATTGTCAAAATTAGGCTGTTATTTCAAGCGCTAGACCTATAGTATAATACTCTTCTATTTTACATTAAATTCGATATCTCAAAAAATGACAAAAGTATCTCTTGGGCATATTTTGAAAATGCTGTACTTCCGGTCCCTTTGAGATACAAACGATTTGAAAGGAGGTAATTTTATAAATAATAATATTATATTTATAAAATTTTTTTAATTTTATAAATGTAATATATTTATAAAATTAAAGAAAATTATTATAAATAAAATTAAAAACTTCATTATAAATTTTGTTATTTTTAACACTTATATTTTTTAGCTACATCGACAGATTAATGTACGTTTTTACAGCAATATTAAGTATATTAACTTAAGTATATTAACTTATAAAATTCAACAAATGAGTCCTTTGTAATTAATTAAATTGTTGTTGCATTTATTAAATATGACTAAAATAATGAAACAAATTCGAAGTCAGCAAAATAAAAGATACTTTATATATATACATATACATATACACGATGAGTCACTTTAATCAACGTACGCAATTATTTTGGAGACAATGCATTTTAGAGAAAAATGTTTCAGACGAAAGTTTTATGATTTCGAGGGGGCCATAAGATGGTATCATTGGTTCGACTTTGGATAGTCATTTGAAGGTCACGTGAAGGTTATCTCAATTTGTTTAAATAGCACCCTCTATTTTTTATACATATTCTTGTAGCTGACTTTGAGAGCTTTCCATAACCCTATATTTGAATTTAATTTTCTTTTAATGCCAAACTTTCTGAGATATTTTAAATTTTATATTATGATAATATTGTTTTAAGAAGGCTATAAAGGCGGCGTCTATAATGAGACTTTAAGACTTAAAATTTAAGAAATTGACCAATCATATTTATTATTTTTCTTTAAATTCAATTGTAACTGGTCAATTTCTGAAATCTTAAGTCTTAAAGTCCTATTGTAGACGACGCATTAGATGATATCATTAGTTTGACTTTCAAGAGCTAAAAATAAGAAGTGTCATTTAAAAATTTAAATTTTTAAATTGAAATAAGGCTATAAGATGGTACCATTAGTTTGACTTTCAAGAGCTAAAAATAAGAAGTGTCATTTAAAAATTTAAATTTTTAAATTGAAATAAATTTTTTAATGGCACTTATTTTTAGCTCTTGAAGGTCAACTAATCTATCTTATAGCCTTCTTGAAACCGGGCAACTTTTGTCTGAAACATTTTTCGCTGCCGGTCTTGGTTTTCGAGATATTTGATTGATAAGAGTCATAAATATTGTAATGAAATTTAAAATATCTCAGGAAATTCTACGTTAAAAAAGGTTCAAATATAGCGTTTTGAAAAGCTTTCGAGATAAGCTACAAGAATATATAGATATATAATATATAAAATTATATATAGTATATAATATATAATATATAAAAAATAGGGGATGCCATTTAAAAAAGTTGAGATGACTTTTACGTGACCTTCAACTGACTTTTCAAGATCAAACTAATGGTATTATCTTATGGCCCCCTCGAAACTAGACAACTTTTGTTTGAAACTTTTTTTGTAAAATGCATAGGAATAGAAATATTTGGGGTAGGACATTAAAATGATTCACCGTGTATATATAGATAGGGGATTTAATAAAAATTTTATTTTATAACATAAAATTATGCTTTAAATAATTATGCTTTAAATAGTAAGTTATAAGTTATTAAGATTAAATAATTTATAGTAAATTAAGTTAAAATAATTATAATTATTATATTATACTTAATTATATATAATTTATAATTATATAATATATAATTATATATAATTTATATATAATTATATATAATTTTTATTATATTTGTATTAATTAATTATTGTGTTATTTTCACATCTCTTCATTTAATTAATTAAATAAATAATTAAGTATTAAGTTTAAGTAATTTATAGTAAATTAATTTAAAGTAAACATAATTATTATATTATGATATTATTTAATTATATAATTTTATTATATTTGTATTAATTACTTATTGTGTTATAATTTGTTTTCGTATCTTTTCTTATATAGTTATTAATAATAAATAATATTGATAATAAGAACAATAATGATATTAATGATAAATGATGATATAAATGATATATAAATGAAGATCTTGATTTTGATAATGATATTAATAACAATGAAAATGATGACAATGAGAATGAGAATGATGACAATAAATAATAAGAATAATGACAATGATAATAACAAAATGATGATTATATTAATTGTTTTTTTATTAATGTCTATTAATAATATTTTACGTATATATATATTTAACACAATATATACAGGGTATCCGATTCGGGATGGACCAAACGAAAAGTGATGATAGATTGGATCAAATTAAGAAGAATAGTCCTCTACCATTTTGCAAAATTCGCAATAATTATAGTTATAATTAAGTAATAAGCAAAAATGTACATACATATACATACATGCATACATATGTATGTATGCATATATACATACATGCATACATACATATGATGATAGATTGGGTTAAGTAATAAGCAAAAATGTCCTGACGCATGAGAAGCGGTAGACCGCTTTTTGCTTATTACTTAATAATTATTGCGAATTTTGCAAAATGGTAGAGGACTTCTTCTTAGTTTGACCCAATCTATTAACACTTTTCGTTTGGTCCCTCACGAATCGGACATCCTGCATGTATATATACACATATATACATACAGTATCAATTCTAAGAAATAAATAGCGCGCGCGTAGCGCGCGCGTAGCGCGCGCATGTATTGTTCTAATGGATTAATAAAAGGAGACGCAAAAACACCAATCGCGCAGTTTACAAAGTTTGGATGGATTATATTGGGATCCGTTGATATTCAGTCTTCCTCTACATCTAAGCAAGTATATCATATTGCCGTCGATAGAGAGCTTTATGATTTATTACAGAGATTCTGGCAGTTCGAAGAAATCACAACTTCAACATCATCTTTATCAATCAACGATCAAGAATGTGAACATCATTTTAAAACATCTCACTCACGCGATCAATCAGGAAGATATATAGTCCGACTTCCTTTTAAGCAATCAAAGAAAAATCTAGGAGATTCTCGTTCTAGAGCACTGCAGATCATTAGTTTATATAAAAAATTCATGAATGAATTAGAGTATTCAACAGCTTACCACGAATTCCTACGAGAGTATGAACGACTTGGTCATATTGGACAGGAGTTCTACATTCACAACCAGAGCCCGAAGTTGCTTATTATCTATCTCATCACGGAATATTTCAAGAGAACAGTTCGACTGCAAAACTTAGAGTGGTTTTTAACGGATCAAGCCGAACCACTACCAGAATCTCTTTAAATGATCTCCTTCACACCGGTGCCAAATTACAGACTGATGTCTTCGAAGTACTCGTTTGGTTCGTTTGGAAGACACGTTTTTTCTTGTGATATTGAAAAGATGTATAGACAGATCAAGGTGCACCCCAATGATTGGGACTTTCAGCGCATTTTATGGATGGATCAAAATCAAGAAATTTCTACGTATCAACTCTCTACGGTAACGTATGGACTAGCCTGTGCTCCCTTTAGTAGCACTCCGTACGCTCGCACAATTAGTCGAAAACGAAGGCGCAAAATTCCCCTTAACTATTCCTTCTCTCACCAAAGGAAGATATATAGATGACATTTTTGGAGGAGCGGACTCTATTAAACAGACAAGAGATCATCTTTCAATTAATTTCTTTATGCAAGGTGGGCGGTTTCCCACTTCAAAAATGGACAAGCAACAATCAAAACACTCTCAATGTTATCTCTTTCAAAAGACATGACAATCTCATACCAGTTCACTTCAACGAAGCTACGACTGTTCATATACTCGGATTTTGCTGAAATTCGCACACAGATTCCCTCCAATTTTCTTTCACCTGCATTCTGCCAATAATCATCACGAAACGCCGCATACTTTCCATCATAGCCAAAATATTTGATCCGCTTGGTTTACTGACTCTTATCATTATAATTGCAAAAATATTCATTCAGCAGCTCTGGTCCATGAAACTAGGATGGGATGATTCTTTACCGTTATCATCAATGAGAGGATGGACTCATTTCACAGAACATCTTAAGGTTAAGTAACATCCGCAATTTATATAGAACTTGTTACAGATTATTCTACTGACGCCTTTATTGCTGCGTACAAGAGATTTGTTTCCAGAAGAGGAATATGTGCAACGTTAACCAGTGATTGTGGGACGAATCTTAAGGGAGCGGATTCCGAACTTCAGAAACTATTTCTCTCATCTTCTAAAGAACTGGGAAATTTATCAGCATTCCTAGCAAAAAATGGAATCTAATGGAAATTTATCCCCCCTGCAACACCCCACTTCGGAGGAAAATGGAAAGCTGGCATAAAGTCAGTTAAATATCACCTGAAACGAGTTGTTGGAAATCAGTTATTAACCTACGAGATGATTACTTTGCTAACACAAATTGAAGCAATTTTGAACTCTCGACCTTTATGCTCACTCACGGATGATCCTGATAATTTATGTAGTCACTTCATTTTCTGATTGGAAGCTCCTTGTCAACAATTCCAGAGCCATCTTTTGAAACAGAAAAGATATCACGCTTCTCTCGATGGCAACTTACTAGACAAATAGTTGAAAGCTTTTGGACTCATTGGATTATGGAGTACTTGCAACGATATCTTTCAATTTACAAATGGAATCACATCTTTCAATTTACAAATGAATCACATCTTCTCCTCTAAAGGAAGGCACGCTGGTTTTAGTGGTTGATGAAAAGGTATCCTCCATCAAAATGGCCGCTCGGTCGCATTATCAAACTGCATCCAGGAAAGGATAGAGAAGTACGAGTTGTAACTATTCGAACGCAAACTTCTACCTTCAAACGACCTATTGTAAAGCTCTGCCCTCTTCCCAGCTCTAATTAACGTTCTAATTAACTTCTCATTGGTTCGTTAACATGTGTTAACGAAGGCGGAAATGTTTGAAAAAGACTTGAATTCCGCGCTTATTCCCTTCCGAAAGCGACAGTATCTTTCTCTCGTACCCTACCACCATCTCTCTTTTCTCACCAAAGGGCCCTTTTTCTCGCTTTTTCGGTGAGGGTCTCTCATCAAGAAGCCTGCCAGTTAACGGCCTTCTCTTTTTTGTCTTTTTTGTCTTTCGTATAGAAGTTACTTTCGTGCGACTACGTATTTTTCCAGACACAGCCTAGTAAAGAATATCTTACAGAAAGAATATTTCGCTAACCCTAAAGAAGGGATATCATACAGATACGGAAAAATATCCTACAGATGTTAGTTCACACCTGTGTCGTTCGTGAAACCAATTCATAGACAAGAAAGGCATTGATGAAGTCGTGTTCCAAAGGTCATTGGATTCTCTCTCTCCTAGTGTGACGTCCCGCCATCTTAAAATTACTAGCTTTAGTTACTATTCTCTTATCCATCTTATTTCTTTAGTATATCCATGGAGTAAGAACAAATATTCAATTTTATTGCTTATAATTCAACTTTACTCACTATTATTAACTGTATTACCATTAATTTTAGTCTTAATGTACGCATATACGAATTCCATTATTTAAAATATTGATTATAATAATTTCTTACCGTTCTTATTCTATACGGTTATTTAACTTGCTAATCAACTATGTACTCCCTTAATTAATATAATAAATAAAGACTTTATATACATACTAAGATTTAAATTTAGACTTTAAACAAATACGACCGAAATAAATAATTTAGATAACAACAAATAAAGTATTTCAAGAGAATTATTGGATTGATGTTAAAAATGAATAACTACAAATATATTTTAATACTTTGAAATGCTTTATTTAAAATTCATTACGACCAGGGTAAATAACTTTCTTTATATACTATAATTTAAGTTCGATTAATTGAATTATATTTCTAAATCTTTTCTGAAATATAAAGGAAGTTATACATACATATAAAACGATTCTGTAATCTTAATACCGCTAGCAATAGATATTAATATTAGATTAAGAGCGCCTAGGTTTGACACGTGAGGTGATCTAAGAGGAAGTCGTAAAATATCGAGCATTTATTTCTCAGAGATGTCAACCGACACCTCCGATGAAATATACGTATTACTCTTTGATCACTGCCGCGCTGCTTTGAAAAGATATCTATGTCTAAACAATTGATGTCTAAACAATTGAAATAATTCGGTGGTACTTCCGAGTACGACGTGGTCCGATGAGAAGATCACCTTACTCGGGAATTCCTATAGCGAAAGATCATGCAAGGAACAAAGGAATTACCAATATATAAACCCCGAATTTCGGGCGCGAGGACCAGTAGTAGTAATAATAATTAGTCAGTAGAAAAGACTCGCTGTTAGTCGTTTTTGTCAGTGTCATTTCGTCGCTATTATTCTTATATTCTTGCTATTCGTTAACCACTAAAACTGAACTATTATCTTGTATCAAATTGTTATATCATTCAACAAAATTTAAATAAAACTGTAATTGTGCATATTTACTGTGTCAATTTTTGGAGAAAACCAGACCTTGCGTAAACGAGGGCAATCGAGATTAGCAGAAATCAACATCTGAGCGGTAAGTACCAGATATTTTTATCCCTTGTTTCATTCTTGCATATTCAATATTAGTGAAATAATAGATCTCTCTTGCATTCACCACACTTTTTGAAACAAAATAACGAGGATTAAATAAATAATTATACTGTCAAGTACTAGCACGTCACTGATAGTATTCCCTCCTCTTATCCTAGCGTAAAAATTGTTATAACTTATTATTTCATTCTGGCAAGCGTCAGGGTAATTATTAGTTAAGGTTCCAAATATCAGAAATATAATTTTGCTTTCATCCGTTAAGCGTCGCTGGGCATCCACTGTCATGCCGGAGACATCCACATCCTTATAATTTATTCCTTCACTGATTTTCAGTTAACTAAAAATCATAAGAATCACAGTACAACTATTTAATCTGCACTGACGCTATTTATTTAATGAATCCTATGTAATGAAAATAGTGTCTTATTTAAGAAATTAAAGGTAATCTTAATGATTTTTAAACAATTATCCAAAGGAAAATCAATATACACATGTCCCCTTGAAACCACATACAACTTTTGTTTTGAAATATTTTTTTCATATTTTCCATATTGTTCGAGATATTTGTCTGGAGCAATTAAAATAAAAACAATATATATATATATATATATATATATATATATACATACATATATACATACATACATATATACATACATACATATATATTCATATTATATATATATTTATATATTATTTATATAATAATTATTATTATACACATATTACATTTTAAAAAAATAAATATAAAACATATTAATATTTATTAATATTGTTTTGTTTCAGAAACTTCAGTCAAATAGAAAGAAAAAAGGAAGAAAAAGTGAAAAAATTAATCAAGAATAGAATTAGTAGTTACTTGGTATCAAGTATTAATTAATTAAGTAATTACGTAGTAAATAATTAAATAATTAAATAATTAAGTATTAAGTAGTTAAGTATTAAGTACATAGGCGCTACTTTTACAAAAGATTTTAAGGAGAGTTATACAAGACACCTAAGAAATGATCAATCACAGTCGAGTATTTTTAATACTTGAATGTATTTGAATGCACTTAAGTATTCTTAAAATCTCATTCAGACGCTTAAGCAAAAGTTATTAAAAAGTATTTAAAGTTATAATTTATAATAAATTAAGTTAAAATAATTATAATTATTATATTATATTTAAGTATATATTTTTATTATATTTATACACTATTGTGTTTTCATATCTCTTCATTTAATATTAATTAAATATATAATTAAGTATTAAGTTTGAGTTATTTATAAATTAATTTAAAGTAATTATAATTATTATATTATGATATTTAATTATATAATTTTATTATATTTGTATTAATTATTTATTGTAATTTGCTTTCATATCTTTCATGTATAGTTATTAATAATAAAAATAAATAACATTGATAATAAGAATAATAATGGTATTAATGATAACTATTGATGATATAATGTGATATATAAATGAAGATCTTATATTGATGATAATGATATTAATGATACGAAAATGATGACAACAGAATGAGAATGATGAGACAATGATAATGAGAATAATACAACGATAATAAAATGATGATTATAATAATTTGTTTTTTTATTAATGTCTATTAATAATATTTTACGTATATATATTTAACATAGCATATATACATATATTACAAGGCATGTAGTATTAATATATTTTTGCAAAATGGTAGACGTAAAATAGGCAAGTACTTTAGAAGAAGAAGAAGAATTTCTACAACGACGTCGAGAAAAAGAAGGAAACCAAACGGTCTTATCGTGAAAATAATAAATTAATTGAAAATTCTTCAAATATAATATCAAATCAATATATAAATTATTTGTATTGCTGGAACATCAAATAATAATTCACATAATAGAATTGAATTCGAAAACTGATGAAAATTCTTTAATTGTTAGATCAACATTACAACCATCTGCAGAATATCAAATTGTGTTATCGATCACGACAAAAACAACCTCATTTAAAATAATATTAATACAATACTGAACTGAATATTATATTGGTCCTATGGATGTGTATTGTATCATTGTAACGCAAACATTTTACAGCTGAAAAATTTCTAATAAAGGACATCTGTCATGATTGTTGTAATCATGGTGCAGTATATTTACAGTCATTACCTGAAATTCCTGAATTCATTCGTAGAATATTTAATGGTAGTCATGTAAAATCTAATGATTTTTTCAACATATTCGTAATTATAATAGTTCATTTTCATTTGCATCATTTAATGCTAATTTAATTAATTTTCAAGATAGACGACCTGGTCCATATTGTTTTAAAATACAAGGGAAGATTTATTATCAAATTAATACAGCATTATATGCTTCGCAAAACGAAAGTCCTACATATGGCCAACTTTTATTATTGATCGAATGAAGTTATATCGTCTTAATCGAAATTCATATTTAGATTTTGAAATTGTACGAAATCTTGATCATATAATGCGAGAATCAAATGTATTTGTTCCCAATTCTTACCAAATTGATGGGTGAAGAATTAGAAAATCAACGACATTTAGAATGGAATCTGGTGAATTATTATACCGGAGTTACAATTATTTACCAAGACCAGGTATGGCTCGACGTCGATCTATACCAAAGAATCAATGAAGTTGCTGCTGTATTCTACAACAGCTGATGGAGAAATTCCAGAATCATATATGTTACAATACGTAATAAAAATACTAAAAAACTTTACAAAGTTAGTATTATGGATCCAAATGTAGAACCATGGATATATTCATTATTTTAGTCCGAATGGTACTCAAGGATGACATCGTGATTTGAAAAAAATTAATAGGATAGACGAATAACTAGAGGACAATATATTAAATATCGTATAGCTATTCGTGATGAATTTAATGTTTTTATTAGACGTCGCTTATTTCAACAATGGCTTGTGACAGAAAAAAAATGGAAAGATAGAATTGATTTTTGTAAAAATCATCAAAAGAATTACGTAGAAACATATCAACAAGGTTTAAGAGATTATTTACAAACTACGGCTAATAATTTAAATGGATGTATTGGGAAAATGGTTATACTTCCTTTCACATTTATTGATCGCCACGCATATGTTACAAAATTATCAAGATGCAAATGGCAATAGTTAGTAAATTTGGTAAACCAGATCTTTTCATTACTATGACTTGTAATCCACAAATGGCGTGAAATTGAAGAAAATCTTTTACCTGGTCAAGCTTCCGGATAGACCTGATATCTGTGCTCGTGTTTTAATATAAAAAAAGATTATTTAATTGATTTAATCGTTAAACAAAATTTTTGGTGAAGTAGCAGCATTTGTATATGTTATTGAATTTCAAAAACGCGGTTTGTCACATGTTCATATGTTAATTACTTTAAAATGCTTATAAAATTACAACTCCACAAATTGTTGATAAATATATTTCTGCTGAAATTCCTGATCCATGAGAATCGTGGTCAACATGATGTAGTTATGAAACAATGATTCATGGACTTCTGTGTGATTGGTGTTTGGTAGATGGACGTTGTTCCAGAAACATTATCCGAAACCTTTTTCTCGAAGAAACTAAAATGGATGGAAGATGCTCCCTTATTGTCGACGAAATAATTGAACAAATTCTTTTGAACGTCCTGGTGGATATGAAGTTGATAATCGTTATATTGTTCCATATTAACCTACTTTATCAATTATATTTAGTAGTCATATAAATGCGAAGTAGTTTCAAGTATTAAATCAGTTAAATATTTACATAAATACTATTTATAAAGGACATGATGTTGCTGCTATAACTATTGAACCAGTAACAGAAAGTGTCGTTATTGATCATGATGAGATCATATTACATCAGTCGTTATGTTGGACCTGTTGAAGCTAGCTGGCGTATTCTTAGTAAAAAACTACAAGATAAAAGTCACGCTATAACACGTTTAACAGTCCATCTTCCTAATGATAAAAATATTATAATCGAAAATGAAAACATTGATGATGCAATGACTTCTGCTTTAGATCAAGTTACTATGTTAATAGATTATTTTTCTTTAAACTATTGATGAAGAAGCAAAACATTATTTGTATATAGAAATTCCAAGATATTATGATCAAAAGAGAAAGTTAACGGTAAAAATGTATCACGTTGGGTCAAACGCAAAGTCATTATAATTGTATAGGACGAATGTATTCCGTTAGTCCAACACAAATAGAATATTTCATTTACGATTATTGTTACTCACAGTAAAAGGGGCCACCAGTTTGTACCGGATTTAAGAAGGTAAATGGAGAATTTGTCAATCATTTTCAGCCGCATGTTTAGCTTTAGGTTTGATCGAAGATAATGATGAATGGAAAAAGCTATGAATGAAGCTGTTAGATGGATACCACGACAACTTCGTAGATTATTTGTACGTATATTATTACATTGTCAACCATTATATCCTGAAGAATTGTGGGAAAACTTTAAAGTAGCAATGGAGGATTATATTCAACATTTTTGGTATATTACAAAGACAAAAAAGCTTATGTACAATTAATAGTATGCTTCGTGCTGAAGGTAAAAAGTTTGTAGATTTTCCACAAATGAAACACAATTAATAGAAAATGACGAAGAAGAGAATTGCATGATATTTGAAGAAGCTATGGAAATAAGCACCAAACAATATAAACAATTAAATAATAAGCAGAAAGAGATCGTCGATCTTATATTAAATGAATTAAACAATAATATTATTTCTAATAATTGTTTTTATATTGATGTCCAGGTGGATCAGGTAAAACATATATATACACAACTATCTATTATTTAGCTAGAATTAGAAATAAACATGTATGTAGCAATGGCATTTACTGGTATTGGCTAGCATTATTACCTTTTGGAAAAACAGTTCAGTAAAGATATTTGGATTAAGCCAGTTCCATTATTTGCTGATTCAACATCAACTATTAAAATCCAATCAAAAAGAAGCTCAATATTTAAAAAGAAATTGATATTTTTATTTGGGATGAAGCACCAATGGCACCACGATATGCTTTAGAAATAATGGATCGAACATTGCGTGATATTATGAATAATGATATTCCTTTCGGTGGAAAAAATTGTTTTATTAGGTGGTGATTTTAGACAACTTTTGCCTATTAAAGTACATGCTACTCGAAATGAAATTGTAAATCTTTCTATTAAGTTTAGTTCTCTTTGGAAGCATTTCGTAAAATTCTCTTTAATACAAAATATGCGAGTTCTTTCAGAAGAAATTGGATTTGTAAAATTTTTATTGAATGTTGGAGATGGTACATTAAATGATCTTAATGATAATATACAAATTCCTGAATGTTATATAGCATCTATTAATGCTGATATTGTGGAAGATATATATGGTGATTTAATAAGAAAAAAAGAGTTTATTAAAATGTCTAAATGTGCCATACTTTCTGCAAGAAATGTTGATGTAGAGAAATTAATAAGAAAGTTGTAGAATTATTAGATATAAATGATGAACGAATTTATACAAGTGTAGACACTGTTGTAAATAATGATAATGGTGACATGAGGAAATATTGTTACCAGAATATTTAAATAGTTTATCTCCATCGTCTCTTCCTCCTCATGAATTGCGTTTAAGACCAAATAGTATTATTATGTTAATTAGAAATTTAAGTATTAATGAAGGTCTTTGTAATGGCACTAGATTAATGATTATAGAGCTTATAGATCATTTATTAAAATGTAAGATTTTAACAGGTGACAAAACAGGAGACATTGTTTTTTTAAATCGTATAACGTTATATTGCGAAAATGTATTTCCTTTTACTCTTTCCAGAAGACAATTTCCAATAAAATTAGCTTTTGCCATGACGATTAATAAATCACAAGGACAGACGTTTGATAGAATTGGGTTAGATCTTCGCAAAGATGTTTTTAATCATGGACAACTTTATGTTGTTTTTTCGCGAGTTCGTTCCTGGCAAGCATTAAAAGTTTATCTTGGTAATCAACGAAATAACAAATTTGTTAAAAATTATGTATATAAAGAAATTTATATTTAATTTTTTGTTTTTTAAATGTGAAAAGAACAATTTTGTTAAAGTAATAATAATAATAATAATAATAATAATTTGTTCAGCGAATATATAAAAATTTTTTACAAATATAAATTTTAATATTGGAAAATTTTACATTTTATTTAAAAGTTATAATTTTTACTTATAAGAAATTAATATAATACATAACGAACATCTGCTCAAAATCATTTAATTTTTACAAATTAATAACTCAAATATATAAATTAATAGATCTCATGTTATATAGAATCTCATGTTATATAGTATATTACAATAAAATAAAAATGGAAATCTAGACATTTTGATCTATTTTTTCTTAATAAATTAAATTGTAAGAAAAGTATTATAATACTTTTACATATTTGATATGATGCAGCACAAATATTGATTACGCTGTATATATAAAAGTGTAATATAATAATAATAATGACAAATCTATTGATTAAGTAAGCACAAAAATAAAAAACCTAAATACACTGTCGTATAAAATTATAATATATGACATAGATATAGAAAACATGATATTGTATTAAAAATTTATTATAATGAATAAATTGTAGAATATCAAACGAAAAATAAATTCAATATTAATACATAAAAATAACATCAAAAACTCAACTACTTTGTTTTTAATTTGAACTATGGAAAAGAATGTGAAGTAAATTGAAATGTATAGAGCTCTATTACTTCTATTTGAATAATTGAAATATATTTGTATTAGAATGTGTGAAAGATTTCAATTATATTTTCCATTATTTCATATAGTATTTATATACTATTTTATATAATATAATTTACATATTATATAATTGCATATTCACTTTACACACGTTATACATATTTAAATGAAACATTTGTTAATATATAAAATCAAAATTAAATTTGTTTATTCTATAAAATTTAATATTATTAATATTGAATTTTATTGCAATACTTTAGTTTATGATTCCTTTCTCAATAATACTATTAATATAAATTAAGTAATACAATATATAAGTTTTATAATATTATTAAGCTTTAAAATAAAAATTATTATAATTTTTTTTAAATAAATATTACATTTTTTTACAAATTTTAATAAATCATTTATAAGAATGATATACATATTATGAAATAAACAATGCTTTATTTATCATGAAAACATATAAAAAAAAATACCTGATAAATTTGAAGAATCCTGATAAAATTACAATCATTTAGTATATATTGTAAAAGTATTTATTCATTTGAAAATAAATCTTTTTCAAATTAAAATCAATAAATATACAAATATATAAATATTAATTTGTGTATTATATATTTATATCTTTCAAAATTACAAAACTGAAAAAAAAAATATATATATATATATATAAAAGTTTTTTTATATAAAATTTATATATGTATCAAATAAAATATAATAAAATGTAATATTATAAAGATCTTCATTTGAATAAAAATCAATCAAAAAATATTTTCTTGTATATAAAATTAATAATTTTTAACAAAAATTTTTTAAAAATTATAAACTTATTAATTAATTTATTATCATACATAGATTACAATTTAAACAGCTGTTTGTTAATTTTTACATTAGATTTATTATATCATTAAAAAATTATGTGTAAATTTCAATCAATTTACATAATTTAATCGATGCTTGATAATAAATTAATAATAAATTTATTAATAAGTTATTAATTTATAAAAAATTTTGTTAAAAAAATTAATTTTTAGATAGTAAAAATATTTGTTAATATTTCTTATTCAATAAAGACCTTTGTAATATTATATTTTGTTATATTTTATTTGATATATCTACAAATTTTATATAAAAAAATTTATATATATATACAGGGTGTCCGTCGATTTTCGACCTTAACAAAAAAAATAAGTAGATTGGCCCAAATTAAGAAGAAATTATTTATATTGGTTTGGGATTGTCGCAATAATTACGGAAAAATTAAATAAAGAAGATCGGCCAATCTGCGTGAATAGAAGCGCGCGGCGACGAGAGTCGTCCCACTGTAATCCGATACTAGTCGCGCTGCCAGCGGTGGGCGGGTCGTTCGAGACATGATACGATATATCGCAATACCGCGCCGAAAAATGACCCGTCCTTTTAGCGGCGAGAAAATGATGCGCTATCATTTCCACACCACCTTGCGGTAGATAGCATGGTGCGCTTTTTTTATAGTGGTTTCCCCCATAGGCCTATTCCACTCTGAATTTGAAAATTATTCAAAATGCCATTACTATACGCTGAATACATCATAAATGTAAAAAATTAATGGTGACAGTACCTTACAAAAATTAATCCGTGATTGAAAAAACTTCGATAAAATGTATTGCACACGTTGATAATGATACGATGATAAAATGCTTCACGAATCCTTTCTTCACCTCGTAATAAAGCGCACTGCTGGACCGATTATCCTGATATTATGCACGACAAGCAGTTTCACATAATTATTGCCACAACATATAAAATTGTACGGTCACTTGGTTTTCGTTAACGCCTGGGAAATGATTCCATGTAAATTGCGGCCGCACGATAAGTATTTCCGCTAGTCCGTATGCCACAATCATATCCGTATATTCCTGCAGAATATACCTCATTTCACTGTTAATTTACTACGCAAACACAAGATTTTTATTAAAACGTCTTAGCTCTCGCACACTGTTATCAGACTGTGTACGCCGGCAGCACGCAACTACAGCTGAGCGGACAACCATAGTGCGCAAGCGTCGAACTCACACGACGCCACACCACATGTCCGCTCAGCTGTCAGCTGTAGTTGGTGCCGCCGGCGTACGCCGGGTGTGATAACAGTGTGCGAGAGCTAAGACGTTTTAATAAAAATCTTGTGTTTGCGTGGTAAATTAACAGTGAAAATGAGGTATATTCTGCAGGAATATACGGGATATGATTGTGGCATACGGACTAGCGGAAATACTTATCGCCGCAATTTACATGGAATCATTTCCAGCGTTAACGAAAACCAAGTGGCCGTACAATTTTATGTGTTGTGCAATAATTATGTGAAACTGCGTGTCGTGCATAATATCAGGATAATCGGTCCAGCAGTGCGCTGTATGAGCGAAGAAAGGATTCGTGAAGCATTTTATCATCGTATCATTATCAACGTGTGGGACTACATTTTATCGAAGGATTTTCAATAACGGATCAATTTTTGTAAAGGTACTGTCACCATTAATTTTTTACATTTACGATGGCTCAGCGTATAGTAATGGCATTTTGAATAATTTTCAAATTGAGAGTGGAATAGGCCTATGGGGGAAACCACTATAAAAAAAGGCACCATGCCTCTACCGCAAGGGGTGTGGAAATGATAGGCATCATTTTCTCGCCGCTAAAAGGACGGGTCATTTTTCGGCGCGGTATTGCGATATATCGTATCATGTCTCGAGCGACCCGCCCACCGCTTCGGCGCGACTAGTATCGGATTACAGTGGGACGACTCCGTCGCCGCGCCTTCTATTCACGCAGATTGGCCGAGCTTTTTATTTAATTTTTCCATAATTATTGCGACAATCCCAAACAATATAGATAATTTCTTCTTAATTTGAGCCAATCTATTTATTTTTTTCGTTAAGGTCGAAAATCGACGGACACCCTGTATATTTTTTTTTTCTTTCAGTTTTGTAATTTTAAAAGATATAAATTTGTAGTACACAAATTTATATTTATATATTTGTATATTTATTAATCTTAATTTGGAAATGATTAAAGTTTTATACGACAGTGTATTTATAGGTTTTTTATTTTTGTGCTTACTTAATCAATAGATTTGTCATTATTATTATTATATTATACACAGTTATATACACGTAATCACTATTTGTGCTGCATCATATCAAATATGTAAAAGTATTATAATACTTTTTTTACAATTTAATTTATTAAGAAGAAATAGATCGAAATGTCTAGATTTCCATTTTTATTTATTGTAATATACTATATAACATGAGATATCTATTAATTTATATTTATATCTGAGTTATTAATTTGTAAAAAAGTTATATAAAAGTTATATGAGTTATTACATATAAAAAAATTAAATGATTTTGAACAGATTGATTTTTGTTGGTTATGTATTATATTTATTTCTTATAAGTAAAAATTATAACTTTTAAATAAAAAATGTAAAATTTTCCAATTAAAATTTATATTTATAAAAAATTTTTATATATTCGCTGAACAAATTATTATTATTATTATTATTATTATTATTATTATTATTATTACTTTAAAAAATTGTTCTTTTCACTTTAAGAAACAATAGTTTGTATATTTCCTATATGTTTTATTTTAAAAATATATAATTGTAGAAATTTAATTTAAAAATTTTTCCAAAATATTTATGTTATTTTGCAACTGTGTTGGCAATTTGTGGATTTGTTCTTTGCAATGTAATTCTAATAATTTGTATTATATAGAGGTTCTCTCGTTTTACCAAAGATATAGAAATATTTTTAATTCATCCCAAATCGTAAATCTATCTACATCTGTGGCAAGAGTGTCGAACGTCTAGCCCGTGGGCCATTAATTATCATTATTTTATTTTGAATCAAGTTGTTCTATCTTACAATTAATTTAATATCCATAAATAGTGATATTGTTTTTACCGCTAACTAACAGTATGTCATTGACATGTAATGTGACTGTCATATTTATAACATTCTTTCGTTATACGTTAATCAAGACTTGAAAAGGACCTAAATCTAAGGTCAAAACGTTGTCTTCAATCAACTTTCAATAAATGAAGCTTTATCTGCCAGTTTGATCGTTTAAAGTAAAATCCTCATAATTTTATTACTGGCGATTTATAACAAATATTAAATTAATTATTTATTCTTTTTAAGTTGTAAATTTATATACAAATGAAATATGAGCCATTTATTAATTCGGAAACAAAGCATTTAGGAAAAATATTAAACAAAGTTTTATGAGTTTGCCATATAAGATAGTATCATTAGTTTGGACTTGAAGAGTCATTGAAGGTCACGAAGACCACCTCAATTTTTAAATGGCACTCGCTATATTTTATACATATTCTTGTAGCTGAGAGCCACTATTAAATGTTTTTCCATTAAGTGCTTTTCGAGTATGAGGCTTGAAATCATTTCACCTTTACATAAACCACAAAATATCTGTAAATATTTTCGATTATCTTGCCTTAATTTTTTATGTAAAAACAATGAGAGGAATGAATTGGTGAAACATACAGTTGTTTCTAAGAAAAAATATGGAATTGTTAATTGCAAATTACATATTTCTTCTTCGAAACAACTGTTTTTTTTACACCAATTGATTCCTCCCATTATTTTGTACATAAAAGTATTAAGATAAGATAATCGAAAAAATGAATATTTTACTAGATATTTTATCATTTATTTAAAATTAAGATATTATTTCAAGCCTTATAACTCGAAAAGCACTTAATGGAAAAACATTTAATTATAGTGTTTTGGAAAGCTATCGAGGTCAGCTACAAGAATATGTAATAAAAAATAAGGAGTGCAATTTAAGAAAATTGAGGTGGCTTTCACGTGACTTTCAAATGACTCTTTAGTGTCAAACCAATGATACCATCTTATGGCCCCTCGAAACCATAAAACCTTTTGTCTGAAATATTTTCTCTAAAATGCTTTGTTTCCGAAATAATTGCGCAGACTAAATGGCTCACCTGTATATATTACGTTATAGATATATATAAATAAACATTTCTATTTTTTATCGTAAATATCATTTTTACATATATATTTCACATACACACACACATATATATATATATATATATATATGTGAAATATATAACAATTGATACTGCATATATATATATATATATATGCAGTAATTGTAAGGAATAAATAGGTACGTAGCGTGCGCCTTAATGTTCTAGTACTATCATATTTTAAATGAGCGATTGCAATTTTTACTGCAGAATCATTTGAATCACAACTTCCTGAAAAATATCAGAAAAATTACTTTTAATTTTTACAACATTAATTTTTGAAAAAATAATCTAAAGAATGTCACTACTTTATTAATATTTCACTACTTTATTAATATTAATTATAATTACGTAAAATCTGTGTAAATGAAAAGAAATATATTTATAAAATTATTTTAATAATACCATTAATCAAATCAAGGATAATGGAAAATTTAAATTTCAAATTTTTAATTTCTTAAGAGAGAAATTGATTTCTAATTGTTATCTGCAAACTTTGCAGGATGAGTAATTCGAGTTCCACTCGAAACAAGAGAAAATTCAGAAAGAGATGCCCAAGATCCAGCAGCTTTTTCTTAACTTGATATTTAATATTCTTTATTTTATCGGGAAGTTTTCCTGAAGCGTTTCTATGTTTGCCTGCTGGCTGGCAATAATATGACTCCTGCATTTTAGACAAAAAGGAAAATATTCATTGACAATCGAAAAATAAAAAATTGGATCGGATTACAGTGGGACGACCTCGTCGCCGCGCGCTTCTATTCACGCAGATTGGCCGAGCTTCTTTATTTAATTTTCCATAATTATTGCGACAATCCCAACAATATAGATAATTTCTTCTTAATTTGAGCCAATCTATTTATTTTTTTCGAAGTTAAGGTCGAAAATCGACGGACACCCTGTATTTTTTTTTCTTTCAGTTTGTAATTTTAAAAAATATAAATTTGTAGTACACAAATTTATTATTTATATATTTTATATTTATTAATCTTAATTTGGAAATGATTAAAGTTTTATACGACAGTGTATTTATAGGTTTTTTATTTTGTGCTTACTTAATCAATAGATTTGTCTTATTATTATTATATTATACACAGTTATATATACAGCGTAATCCCACTATTTGTGCTGCATCATATCAAATATGTAAAAGTATTATAATACTTTTTTACAATTAATTTATTAAGAAGAAATAGATCGAAATGTCTAGATTTCCATTTTTATTTATTGTAATATACTATATAACATGAGATATCTATTAATTTATATTTATATCTGAGTTATTAATTTGAAAAAAGTTATATAAAAGTTGATATGAGTTATTACATATTAAAAAAATTAAATGATTTTGAACAGATTGATTTTTGTTGGTTATGTATTATATTTATTTCTTATAAGTAAAAATTATAACTTTTAAATAAAAAATGTAAAATTTTCCAATTAAAATTTATATTTATAAAAAATTTTTAATATTCGCTGAACAAATTATTATTATTATTATTATTATTATTATTATTATTACTTTAAAAAATTGTTCTTTTCACTTTAAGAAACAATAGTTTGTATATTTCCTATATGTTTTATTTTAAAAATATATAATTGTAGAAATTTAATTTAAAAATTTTTCCAAAATATTTATGTTATTTTGCAACTGTGTTGGCAATTTTTGGTTTGTTCTTTGCAATGTAATTCTAATAATTTGTATATATAGAGGTTTCTCGTTTTTCCAAAGATATAGAAATATTTTAATTCATCCCAAATCGTAAATCTATCTACATCTGTGGCAAGAGTGTCGAACGTCTAGCCCGTGGGCCATTAATTATCATTATTTTATTTTGAATCAAGTTGTTCTATCTTACAATTAATTTAATATCCATAAATAGTGATATTGTTTTTACCGCTAACTAACAGTATGTCATTGACATGTAATGTGACTGTCATATTTATAACATTCTTTCGTTATACGTTAATCAAGACTTGAAAAGGACCTAAATCTAAGGTCAAAACGTTGTCTTCAATCAACTTTCAATAAATGAAGCTTTATCTGCCAGTTTGATCGTTTAAAGTAAAATCCTCATAATTTTATTACTGGCGATTTATAACAAATATTAAATTAATTATTTATTCTTTTTAAGTTGTAAATTTATATACAAATGAAATATTATACAGGGTGAGCAATTTAATTAACGCACGTTATTTGAAACAAAGCATTTTAGAAAAATATTTCAAAAGTTTTTGGTTTGAGGGGGGCCATAAGATAGTAATCATTAGTTTGACCTTGAAGAGTAATCTTTGAAGGTCACGTGAAGACCACCTCAATTTTTTTAAATGGCACTGCTATATTTTATTACATATTCTTGTAGCTGGTATCGAGAGCTTTCAAAACACTAAATTAAATGTTTTCCATTAAGTGCTTTTTGAGATGAGGCTTGAAATCATTTCTTAATTTTACATAAACCACAAAATCTTTTGTTTTACGATTATCTTACCTTAATTCTTTTATGTACAAAACAATGAGAGGAATGAATTGGTGAAGAAAACATACAGTTGTTTCTAAAAAAAATATGGAATTGTTAATTGCAAATTACATATTTCTTCTTCGAAACAACTGTTTTTTAACCAATTGATTCCTCCCATTATTTTGTACATAAAAGTATTAAGATAAGATAATCGAAAATAATATTTTACTAGATATTTTATCATTTTTTAAAAATTAAGATATTATTTCAAGCCTTATAACTCGAAAAGCCAAAACATTTAATTATAGTGTTTTGAAAGCTATCGAGGTCAGCAAAAGAATAAAAAAACAAGGAGTGCAATTTAAGAAAATTGGGGGTTTTCCGTGACTTTCAAATGACTTTTAGTGTCAAACCAATGATACCATCTTATGGCCCCCTCAACCATAAAACTTTGTCTGAAATATTTTCTCTAAAATGCTTTGTTTCCAAATAATTGCGTGCGTTAATAAATGGCTCACCTTGTATATATTACGTTATAGATATATATAAATAAACATTTCTATTTTTTTTCAAATATCATTTTTACATATATATTTCACACACACACATATATATATATATATATATATAATGTGAAATATATTAACAATTGATACTGCATAATATATATATATATATGCAGTATCAATTGTAAGAAAAATAATGCGCCGTAGCCCTCCCTGTAATTCTAGTACTATCATATTTTAAATGAGCGATTGCAATTTTTACTGCAGAATCATTTGAATCACAACTTCCTGAAAAATATCAGAAAAATTACTTTTAATTTTTACAACATTAATTTTTGAAAAAAAATTAAAGAATGTCACTACTTTATTAATATTTCACTACTTTATTAATATTAATTATAATTACGTAAAATCTGTGTAAATGAAAAGAAATATATTTATAAAATTATTTTAATAATACCATTAATCAAATCAAGGATAATGGAAAATTTAAATTTCAAATTTTTAATTTCTTAAGAGAGAAATTGATTTCTAATTGTTATCTGCAAACTTTGCAGGATGAGTAATTCGAGTTCCACTCGAAACAAGAGAAAATTCAGAAAGAGATGTTGCCCAAGATCCAGCAGCTTTTTTCTTAACTTGATATTTAATATTCTTTATTTTATCGGGAAGTTTTCCTGAAGCGTTTCTATGTTTGCCTGCTGGCTGGCAATAATATGACTCCTGCATTTTAGACAAAAAGGAAAATATTCATTGACAATCGAAAAATAAAAAAATTGGATATAGTTTTGTAAAAATATTTTTTGTTCATCAACTTCACCTTAGTTTCACACGGAAACAACTCACACAGCTTAGTTGCTGCAATATTATATTCTAAAGCTGTTGGCCTATTTAAAAAACCAAAAAAAGAAGATAAAATTCAGTTTGTTTTTACTTTATGAAAGAACTGAGAAAATTAATATTTACATATGATTCAATTGAAGGATGGCATTAGCTACTGCTTCAGTTATGGCAGATCTATCTAAATCGGTGAGCATTCCTCTTTTCTTAAAATTTAAAAGAGCGGCATTACTTTTTAAAAAATGTTTTTTCAGTAGTTCCTCGAAGTCCTAAAAGTATAGAAAATACAAGAAATAAAAAGTAATTATTATTTAATATAAATGGCAGATTTATTTAAATAAATATCTGAAAAGTTTCAAATTAATATATAAATAAATAATATATAATATATAAAATGAAAATTACGAACCAAAATTGTTAATTCCTGAACCGCTTTAAAGGCTAAGATATGTTGGCTCTGAGGTTTAGAATTTTTTTCAACTAATTTAGATATTTTCGACTTTTCTGCAATGAATGGGACACTTTCCTTTATTTTTTTAAATCGCTTTTTTTTCTTGAATTAAATCAAGATTCGAAGAAACAGATGATGACGATAGCTCTTCAAAAGTTAATTCTGAATGTTTAACAGTGTCCTGAAAAAAATAAAAATAAATTTTCTGTTATGGAAGAATTTTTCACTTGAGTAAAAAAATTTTCTGTTATGGAAGAATTTTTCACTTGAGTAAAAAAATGTACATATTTTTGTAAGAATTGTAAGAATTTTAAATTAACATTTTCAAATAGAAAAAGACTTCTCTTGAAGAGATTACTTCATAGTTGATACAATGCAGAGTTAATTTATTGACTAATTAATTTTCTAAAAAAATAGCAATATTTAAAACACTATTTATTATTCACTCTTTGGAAGCTGCATGAAATAATTATGTATTTACTTATATTGATGCAGTTCTAAAAGCAAGAATTTTGAAGAATGTTTTGGAATCCAAGAATTTTAAAGAATTTTTTGGATTAATGAAAATCTATTATTATTAAATTTTTTTTTAATTCCAGACTAGATATCACCTTACCAAAAGTTTTTCGGGTTCTTCAGATACTTCAGAAACATCAGATTCATTAGAAATAGGTACAGATTCTACAGATTCAATTAATATTGGTATGTCGTTTGTAATTAATATTGAAGAAGGAATCTCCTTAGAATTCTGTAAAAAATGAACATTAATTTAGCATAAAGTTAAAATAGATTTTAATTTAACATAAATATAAATAAATATGTATATATATATATACAGGGTGTCCGTCGATTTTCGACCTTAACGAAAAAAATAAATAGATTGGCTCATTAAGAAAAATTATCTATATTGTTTGGGATTGTCGCAATAATTATGGAAAAATTTAAAAAAAGAGCTCGGCCAATCTGCGTGAACAGAAGGGCGGCGACGAGAGTCGTCTCCACTGTAATCCTAATCGCGCTGCGGCGGGGCGGCTCGAGACATGATACGATATACGCAATACCGCGCCGAAAAATGACCCGTCCTTTTAGCGGCGAGAAAATGATGCGCTATCATTTCCACACCACCTTGCGGTAGATAGCATGGTGCGCTTTTTATAGTGGTTTCCCCCATAGGCCTATCTCTCAATTTGAAAATTATTCAAAATGCCATTACTATACGCTGAATACGCCGTAAATGTAAAAATTAATGGTGACAGTACCCTTTACAAAAAGTGATCCGTGATTGAAAATCCTTCGATTAAAATGTATTCCACACGTTGATAATGATACGATGATAAATGCTTCACGAATCCTTTCTTCATCTCATACGAAAGCGCACTGCTGGACCGATTATCCTGATATTGACGACACGAAGTTCACATAATAGTTGCACAACAATAAAATTGTACGGCCACTTGATTTTCGTTAACGCCTGGGAAATGATTCCATGTAAAATGCGGCCGCACGATAAGTATTTCGGCTTTCCGTATGCCTGCAATCATATCCGTATTTCCTGCACAAAATGCCCCTTTTCACTGTTAATTTACTACGCAAACACAAGATTTTTATTAAAACGTCTTTCGCACACTGTTATCACACTGCGTACGCCGGCAGCACGCAACTACAGCTGACAGCTGAGCGGACATGTGAGTGTAAGCGTACGTGTGAGTTCGACGCTTGCGCACTATGGTTGTCCGCTCAGCTGTAGTTGCGTGCTGCCGGCGTACACAGTCTGATAACAGTGTGCGAGAGCTAAGACGTTTTAATAAAAATCTTGTGTTTGCGTAGTAAATTAACAGTGAAAATGAGGTATATTCTGCAGGAATATACGGATATGATTGTGGCATACGGACTAGCGGAAATACTTATCGTGGGCCGCAATTTACATGGAATCATTTCCCAGGCGTTAACGAAAACCAAGTGACCGTACAATTTTATATATTGTGCAATAATTATGTGAAACTGCGTGTCGTGCATAATATCAGGATATCGTACGAGGTGAAGAAAGGATTCGTGAAGCATTTTATCATCATATCATTATCAACGTGTGCAATACATTTTATCGAAGGATTTTCAATCACGGATTAATTTTTGTAAAGGTACTGTCACCATTAATTTTTTACATTTATGATGTATTCAGCGTATAGTAATGGCATTTTGAATAATTTTCAAATTCAGAGTGGAATAGGCCTATGGGGGAAACCACTATAAAAAAAGCGCACCATGCTATCTACCGCAAGGTGGTGTGGAAATGATAGCGCATCATTTTCTCGCCGCTAAAAGGACGGGTCATTTTTCGGCGCGGTATTGCGATATATCGTATCATGTCTCGAACGACCCGCCCACCGCTTCGCGGCGCGACTAGTATCGGATTACAGTGGGACGACTCTCGTCGCCGCGCGCTTCTATTCACGCAGATTGGCCGATCTTCTTTATTTAATTTTTCCGTAATTATTGCGACAATCCCAAACCAATATAAATAATTTCTTCTTAATTTGGGCCAATCTACTTATTTTTTTGTTAAGGTCGAAAATCGACGGACACCCTGTATATATATATATATATATATAATACATATATATATATATATATATATATATAAGTAAATATATTTAATTTAATATAAATATTAATATATAAAAAAACATTTTTTAATCATTAAGAAAGGATTAAAATACGATATTAATCAGAATACATGCTGTTGATAAATAATACCTCTCCTTGAATAGCACTTGTTAGACGCTTCCAACTATAAAGAAAACTTGCTCGCAATCCTATCTGAGGAATTAATTTTTATTAATTCTTCATTTAGAACGAGAAGTCTCTTTATGCTATTTATTTTTTGACCTAGGAATAATAAAAAATAAAAATAATCACTTGCATTAAAACATGCAAAAAGATAATATTTTGCAACACATCCAATGAAATTAAAATACAAATGCATTCCATTTTAAAACATGCACTAACAAAAATAATTAATCTGATTAAGTATGTATAATTTATAATCACTTCTTTAATTGAAGTATTTATGTATTTAAGACAAATATAAGATAATAATACTTAACTAATATCAATTAATTAATTTATATACAATATTTATATACAAATTTATATACAATAATATGATTTTGTTGATTATTTAATTATAAGTAATAAAAATTTTACTGTACTAACTTATACATAATTAAATGAAAATAAAAAAAATATTATTAATATATTATTATAATATTATTAATATATAATTAATATATAATATATATATATATTAATATATATTATAATTAATATATAATTAATATTTTTATTCAAAATTAATTAAAAATATTTATTTTTTATTTAAATTATGTTTTATTTAAGTGAAATAAACATAACTATAAACGAATAAAATACCTAATCCTTCTGAGAAACATTGATAATTTTATACAAGCAATAATATTAAATCATACATATATTAGCACTTCAGTTATGGTTTTTATGTTATGTGTGTATTTTTCTCATACATCTTTGGATAAAGGTATTGTATCCCAACACTAACAAAAGAAAAAACTAATTAAGAGAAAATGAAGAAAGCGTTTAAAACGGCATATATTACCAATAATTAGATTATGTAAATAAGATATTGTAGGCAGTATACGGAATAGTAAATTAATTATAAAAAGAACCTTAACAATATATAAAAAGAACATTAGCAAGGCATGGAAAGAATAAAAGAAGCTTTGGAATTTCTCGAAAACTAGGTTAGTTAATGAGCAAGATTAGCATTATATTATATTAGTAAAATATTTATAATACTTACTTATAAATATTTTCGTAAGGTCCCTTAAATCTTCTTCTTCCAGCCATTTCATTAATTCATTAATCCATTCTTTTCTATTCTATATCTTTAATACGAAGAACTGAGTACGCACAATGAACATGTAACGTAACTACGCATTGCACAGTACCGGCTACCGGCACGTATATCGCGCATGCGGAATCGAGTTATGGCGCAGAAGTCGCGAATTAAGAATATATTCTTATTCGTTAAGAATATATTCTTATTCATTAAGAATATATATTAAGAGGACTTATAAAGTATGCATTTCAAGAATACAATTTTTTTGGTGTGATAATACAAAAGAAAATAATATAGAGAGAGAAAAGAAAAAGAAAAAATTAAAGAAAACTAGTGGAATGGATTATTCTTCAGAATCTTTGGAAAGCGGAAGAGTATTCGCGAATTCCAATGCTGAAATCCAGAACGAATAAATAAAGGAAATATTCGTGAATTCCAACGCTGAAATCCAGAACGAATGGATAAAAATCTTGGGAGATTTATTCGCGAATCGCCTTTCGGAGATTCTAGGCGAATTAGGAAGAACAAGGAATGAAACTGGAGGAGAGGTGAGACAAGGATTGATTGATTGATAGTAATTAGTAAAGATTTAATGATTATTGAACTGTTTAAAATTATTTGTCAGACATAGATTTTAAATTATGAGATAGTAAGATATGGGAAAGGGAGAAAATAAAAATTACTCAAATTTATTCACAACTCGTTGGAATCACAAAAATAAGTGCGTTGATAAAATTGCAATGGCTGAAGTTGTAGATTTATAATATGAAGAGTCGAGTAATGGAGATGCTCATCAGAAATTTCACACAATGCACAATTAAATGTTATCAAAATCACTTTTACTATGATATGAAACAAATTAATAATTGCATAATGCAAAAAAGGATCACCAAAGCTGTATAATTTTAAAATTGAATTTTGACTGAATTTTGACTGGAAATCAACTGTACTGCTTATAGTGTTTATTAATGCCAGTTAGTGAACTCTCGCGCCTTGCGCTTGCATTTTTTACAGTTGTTGCTCCTCTTCCTTACTGAATGATGGGAATCTTTTTGTAATAATTTCAATACTTCCTTCTTAAGGACAAAGAGATTGATTTTTGGGAAAAGAGGCTTTCTTAAGATTTTTATTGGTTAAGCCCTTTGGCTCGAGACTTAACTCCATCCAATAGAGAGTGGGAGTGAGCTGATTATCTTATTGCTTGACGATTCGACGATTCGGAGAACGCTTGAGGATGGCCTATCGAAGCACACATACTATCAGTTTCAAAAATATTATGTATGTTTAGATTTTGACAATCTTCCCGAAAACCAGATCTTTATTTTGAAAGTTCTTTAGATAGAGAGGCTTATAATTCACGAATTTATTTAAAGTTTCGTTAACGCTATCTCGACTGGCCATTCTCAGTATTAGATTTGTTAGGTTTAATAATTATATACGCAGCTACATTATTTTAAAAAAATAAAAATAATAATTGCAATATAGAAATGTCTTTTGAAGAAAATTGAAGAGAATTGTCGCTTTTAAGAAGCAAAATAGGTGCCCGTTATTTAACATATTTTTATATGCGTACATTCAAAGGAAAGCAGATATATCAGTAGTTTATGTAGATTTAAAGTCTTACCGTACTTATTGAACCAGACATAAATTTAAATCCGAAAGATTCAATAGCGATCTTATCGCTTCAACAAACTGACGGAGCTGTCGGTTATCTGTAATAAGATATCTAAGATCTGTACATTCATTAATGCCGAAACGAAAATGCGAAATGTTCTGCGCAGCATATGTGTGTGGTCTTCTGATTGTGTGCGTGTGAGAGAGCCGCGTTCTCATGCTCATTGTGTATATACATATGTGTCATGTTCTTGATTATACATAACAAACGAATACCTTAGTTTCATCGATCGAGAGAAATAAATAAATAAATAAATATATATATATATATATATTGTTGCGTCCGCGGCGACGACTTCGAGATTAATCGAACGCGCGCGCGACACAACCGATTTGCACACGCAAACCATACGGCACCCGCGCACTCGGAAATGACAACACGGTTTAATAGAACATTGGAACTTTAATAACACGATAACACAAGGTATTACACAACACAGAGAACAGAATAAAGATAACGTTTCTGCCGCGGATCGTTACGCGATCGCTCAGCTTGACAGCTGGAAAACGACTCGACTGTCATACGTCTCGTCAACATTCTTCTTGACAACGCGATCTTCTGCCGAACGTTACGGGTGACTAAATAATCCGCAGGAAAGGAACACGAGAACGCAACAATATATATATATATATATATATATATAATGGATATATATGGTATATATATATATATATATATATATATAATGGATATATATGTGTATGTGTGTATGTGTGTGTATATTTTAAAATTATGTATAAATATTTTTTAACTTTTCTCCATGAAAATATTATAAGTAGGATAATAGGGCGGGTTCTAATCCAGGTCCTCTCAGGGGTGAGGCGCGAGGGAGGTTACGGAGGCGCGAGGGGGATTACGGTGGCGCGGGGGGGGAATGACGTCACGCGGGACGGAGGAGATTTCGGAGGCAATATTATATTACATGCTGATAAATTTGGTTGATAAACAGTATTGCGTACGAATCACAGACTTCTATATAATATACTAGACTGCGAGCTCCTTATATATTAGCCTTATATTCGTGTCCCGAAAAAGTATGTACTAAAAATACTGTACTGCGCATGCGTTAAATAAGCTGATGAAGAATGTTGTGTACATAGACTTACTAGAATAGACTGCTCATGAAGGTAGTGGGGGTATCCGTCCCTGAGAAAAAGATAACTATCGTTAATATGAGTTTCTATCTCGTTTTAATGCAGAGTAGTGGGGAAGCAACCAATAACGGTGTCAGAGCGTGAGTGTAATAGTATGCGTATTGTCGATGTGAGCTAAGTCACACCCACTAGAAAGAGATAGAAATTCATATTAACGACAGTTATCCTTTTCTCAGTGACGGATACTCCCACTACCATAATAAACGCTCATCATCAGCAGTCTATTCTAGTAAGTCTATGATTGTGTACAATATTTTATAACTTAACTTTTATGCTAGCAGAAAGCCACATTCCATGTCAGCTTATTTGACGCATGCGCGAGTTTTGTACATATAAACTGGGTACACTTAGTATATAAGGAGCTCGCAGTCTAGTATATTATATAGAAATCTGTGGTACGAATATGTTCGATTTATAAATAATATAAACAGCAGCATTTCTTTGAAAGACAACGCGTGCGAGAGAGAGAGAGAGAGAGAGAGAGAGAGAGAGAGAGAGAGAGAGAGAGAGAAAGAGAGAGAGAGAGAACGATGGCGCGAGGAAAACACGTGCGAGAGAGAGGAAACGTTGACGAGAGGAAAACGCGTGCGAGAGAGAGGGAATGATGGCGCGAGAAGAACGCGTGGGAGAGAGAACGATAATATCGAACGAGAATAATGACGGGGTCGAGACAACGATAAGTTCTTACAATTAGCGCGAGAGAGAGAGATAGCACAAGGAATGGGAGTGCAAGGGATAGGAGCGCAAGGGATAGGAGCGCAAGGAAAGGCGCATAAATAAATATACATTTTTTTTAAATTAAAATATAAGAAAAATGTATTGTACATATTTGTGTGTGTGTGTGCTTAAAATTATAAAAATATAAAAAATATAAAAAGTAATGATAAAAAAATATAAAAATATAAAAATATAAAAAGTAATGATAAAAAAATATAAAAATATAATAAAGTATAACATATTTGGAGAGGGAGTGATGCACCGGGCTGAAAGAGACAGCTCCTGCAACAGAAAAAAGATATACATTTCATTAGCTTTTAATAATTTATTTAATAATTTATTTAATATAAAAATAGTACTTACATTAACCTGCTGGAGCTACCAAGTCCTCTCACTTCTCTTCTGGGATCCATTCTTCTTCTTCGATAATTTCGAGATATAGCTCTTCCCCGAAGAGCCATCGAAGATCAAAGATGTCGACGTAATGCCAACCATTGATTTCAGCATCAAGGCGACTTTCTGGGGTGTCGCCCTACGTCTCCTCAAGATCCTGCTGCGCCTGTCGGCGCACCGCCCGCACTCATTGGCGGTGGCGGATTCGTGAATTCGGATATTTTAACTTCACCCCGATACTAAATAATAAGTAATCTATTTGAATAATCTAATTAAAAAATCACATGCTATCTTGCGGAAACGCTACTTATCTCCCAAACAAACACAAAATTGTAATAAATAATAAATCAATAAAGTTAAAATTGTAATAAATAATAAATCTATAAAGCTCCTCTTCCACAATTGAAAACAATTAAGGATTCTATCCTATGTATTTTTTCGACGATCAATCTCTTCTCTTTCACAGTTCAGAACTGTATAACGAGATCTCGGTCCGAGATCGTATAGCAGAAACCATATGTGGCACCATCTCAAAACGCGTAAGACAAAAGTTTATAAACAACTATCCAGTTTATAAACGAGGAGAACGCGTGCGAAAGAGAAGGGACGATGGCACGAGGAGAACGCGTGCGACAGAGAACGATAATATCGAACGAGAATAATGACGGGATCGAGACAAGTTTTTACGATAAGTTTTTACAACTAGCGCGAGAGAGAGATAGCACAAGGGAGCGCAAGGAAAGGCGCGTAAATAAATATATTTTTTTTTAAATTAAAATATAAGAAAATATAAGATTTAATAAAATATGTGTGTTATACATTTGTTGTGTGTGTGTGTGTGTGTGTGTGTTTGTGTTTAAAATTATAATAAATAAAATATAAAATAGTAATAATACAAAATATAAAATATAATAAAATATAATATATTTGGGGAGGGGGAATGCGCCGAGAGAGGCCGCTCCTGCAACAGAAAAAAGACACACATTTCATTAGATTTTAATAATTATTTTATAATAATTTATTTAATATAAAAATAGTACTTACAATGTTATCCATTTGTTTTAATTTGTGCAAATGGGGCACATGTCACACGGCAGTATTTCCTGCAATCTTTGCAAAACATATTGGTCAAATGTCTATAATATATACATCGATGTTCACGAACAGATCTAGCTTCTAGAAACAAAAACGATAGTCTAAGAAAGCATTCGGCACAATATTTCCATTCATTTTCCATATAATAATAGGAAATGCAACATATCTTTGTTGCTTCATTTAATGTTAGTATTTCAGGTAAGTATAAATTTCGCTGTTTCTTTCGTAATAGTTCATCACTATCGACACTATTGTCACTATCGTAGTCACTGTCTGCCAAGGGTTCAACTTCGATATCAGAATCATCCTCGTCTGATTCGTCTAGATTGTCCATTACATTATCATTCTCAATGATCATCACATCTTCAATGTTATCATCGATGATAATAACGTCTTCATCATCATCAATTATAATAATATCTTCTTCAGCCATTATGCAAAACACACAAGAACAATGAAAAAATATTTACTTCTTCTTCACTTTTGATTTCTTCACTTTTGACTTCTCGACTCGCGCACTGTTAAATTCTTTGTGACAAAGCAGCGAGATCTCGGCAGAGATCTCGTAGTAGAGATGTGGCATTATCACCATATCAAAAGTTTATGCGGCCCCATGCATTTATCGAAAGTATAAGCAATAGTATATTACATGCCCGGTTGAACAATATAAACAAATGGTACCTCAGAATCATCCATGTTTTTTCCATGTTTTTTCTAGGAAGAATTGCAACGTATCGGCTGCTTTGCGCTTTCGTGGTACACCCCCCCCCTCATTCCCAATATAAGTAATTCTAGATTTTTTTTCCGACGTATCCTTATCTCTCTCATTGAATTACACAGCATGCGAATTTATAAACAATATAAACAAATGGCACCTCCCAGAATCGTTTTCCACAATTTTTTTTCGGAAGAATTACAAGGCATATCAGCGCCGATGTTCCGCTGCTTTGCGCCTTTGTTTTTTTCTTCATATATAAGAGTAGGTATACAGGGCCGGTTCTAACTCAAGTCCTCTCAGGGGGGGTGAGGCGCGAGGGGACCTCAGCGGCGCGGGGGAATGACGTCACGCGGGACGGAGGGGACTTCGTAGGCGCGGGGAATGACGTCAAGCGGGACGGAGGGGATTTCGGTGGTGGGAGACACTTGGGGATGGTGTACGAATATTTTTTACACCTCTATTTATTGCTTTATTAGTGATCCCTTTTTTCTCTACATTTTTATTTCAAAGCGATAAAATAATGAAATTTTGGGAAAAAATTCTTAGTGTACGAATATTTTTTACACCTGTATTTATTGCTTTATTAGTGATCCCTTTTTTCTCTACGTCCGGTATAAACAATATGGGGTGTAGTTCCGAAAACTTCCGATTACTTCCGATTTGAATGAAATTTTGAAAAAAGCTTCCCTTTTAGCTTAAAATACAAGCCTGTAA